>BJBW01009442.1:992-98664 GCA_004320125.1 Scolopax mira | reverse complement strand
AAGCTTTCAATTCATTATGCCCAGTACCACCCTGTACCTATGGTTCTTTTCTGAGTTCCATGTTGTATAAAGCAGGACAGCATCACTTTGCATTACTAAAGTTTGCAGAACTGGTGTAGCTCTTAGGGAACAACCTATTTCCCTCCCAGCCCAGGAAAGCAATATGCAATATCTATCCTTTCTAAGAGAACTTTGTGAACTCCTGCCAGTGACCTGGGCATCCCTGAGCCCTGGCAGCTGGCAAGAACAGACAAATCCCTCTGGAGTCATCAGTGTTCAAGTACAGCTACTCCTGCCCTGACCCTTCACTGCTGCTTCTGCCTTTCTAGCCTAACCTGCCTAAGGGGAAAATGCTGAGTAAGTGTGCATGCTGCTGCCAGCAGCTGTGAGGAGGCACAGAGTGTTTCAGAGGGGAAGAATTATTCTGGTGGGTCACAAACCTCCTCCTTCCAGCCTGGCAGCAGCTGCTGCATCTCCACTGCCATTCCTGGCTGCAGCTGCTGGGCTGGAACAGCACACCCATCCAGGAGGAGCACACACTTCTGGAAGGTCCCTGCGTAGGGAATTTGTTTCTGTCTTAGTCCTCTTCTTCATTTAGTTGGTAAAGCCTCTAGAACTGAAGACTGAGTACGCGTGAGAAGGGCAGCATTTCAGAAAACCAGTATGACAGCTTCTATTTAAATGTTTCCTTACTCAGTTTACTCATTATGGAAAAAGTTAATTTTCTTTCCTACTGATCTGGTTTTGTCAGCTTTCCAAAGGAAAAGGGAGAATCTGCTTGCTGATCACAAGCTTTTCTACAGATGCATGACTTTTCCTTCATAGATTTGCTTTGATGCTGCTCTCTGGTAGCACAGTTCGTTGTCAGCCTCTGTCATCTCTGGTTAATTGTTATTCTCAACTTTAATATTTTTCTGGGCAGCATATTTTTAGTTCAATTTTTTTCTTTCATGAGCAGGGAGCTTGGCAAGCCCTCACCTACAACCCCACTCCCCCCCCCAACACACATACACAGTCCCCAACAAGTCAACACACTGATTTGTACCGTATGATGTATTGAGAATGTATGATCCATTGAGAAGTTGCTGAACAGAAAAGATTTTCCACCACCTCAGAAAGGCAGGAAATTTTCAGGTTTGTGTTTGATACAGTAGAGTTATATTGGGCAATATAAGTGAATTTAAATCTGATAATTGAAAAAAAAAAAAAAAAAAGCTTGACAGTTGGCAAGAAATTATTGAGATGATTGTCCAAAACAAAGAAGCAGGAAAGTTGTCTAGTCCGACTCTCCTGCTTAAAGTAAGGTCGACTACAGCAGGTTGCTCAGGATGGAGACTCCAGAGCCTCCCTGGGAAACCCGTTCCAATGTTCCATCACCCTCACGGCATAAAAGAGTCGTATTGGGGCTGTGTTTTCAGTGCACTAACACATCTTCCTCTTCTCTCCTCCTTTCTCTTTCTGTATTTATTTCTTTCTGGCTATCTTTTCTCTTTTTCTTTCTTGCTGCCTTTCCAGTGTTAGCCTGGCTTATGTTGCTGCAGTTGCTATTCTTTTATTTAAAAAAAATACTTTCAGTATCTTCATGTAGACAGTTAAAAAAGCTGGTTTGTACATTTCCACAGGCTCCAGCTCACTTAATCATAAATAGAAACATCACCATTAGAATTATCACTTGGCAAATGTATATGCATATGCTCTAATAAATAAGCTATTAAGAGTCTTCAGGTGATTCTTAACACTTATGAAATAATTACACCATCTAATGTAAATTACTATTTATCAGTGAATATATATTAATAATCTGATTATAAAGGAAACATTGCATTAATGGGCACCAATATATGTTAATTCCCAATGAGGAACTAAAGAGACCAGACCAGTCCTCTTCAAAATGAGATCAATAGAAAACAGAGTAAAACATCATATTGTAGCCTCGAAAGCATATTAATATTTCTGTACTTGGGAGAATGAATGACTGATTCAGTGGAGGAAAGTTTTCTACAAGGATTGAAATTAAATATTTCCTTTGCTTATTTCATAAAAAAGTAAGGTTGAGAAAACTAAGTTAACAGGTGCAGCTTTATTATTTTAAGGTCTTAGGTTATTTGTTTGGCACATCCCTGTGGAGCCAAATAACCTTTGCAGAGACCTCTGTACCGCTAGATGTCATCATTGTTTCACAGACATAATGCTAGAAGAACTCATCTTTCAGGAAGAGTTCTGAAACAAGTTTCCTTTGGCTCTCATTGCTCGTTTGTCATCCTAAAGATGCTGTACATGAGACAGGTCATTAGGCAAATGCTTCTTAATATTGGGTCAAAGTCTTGGTTCCAGTAGTTTTCTTCTAACATATTCAGTACTTTAGGGTTGCAAGTGATATTCTGTATAGCAAATTATGTCATCTCATAATATCTCATATAGTTTCAGTGCTTGATTTTGATCTCTTTTACACCAGTTTAAACTGAGAGCAATTTCATGAAGGTACCCTGTTAGAAACAGATACATGGGAGATTAAATTTGAGTCTGTAGGTTTTAAACTGCTTTATTATTGCTACTCCAGCTCTCACAGAACTTGGCCTCGGTGAACAGTCAACTGGAATTGTAAGGCCAGTGTTACTGAGCTCTGGTTTGTGCGTGCGAACCCTCAGCTGGAGAGAGCTGGACCATGAAGCGTGGACAGCCCGTCAGTGCTCAGCCACAGTGTGCGGGGCTGTCAGTGTGTCGTGATGAGGTGGCTCCCCGGGGCTGCCAACCTGACAGCTCTGCCGGTAAAGCCAGCTGTACACGCACTTGGTGATCGGTGTCAGGCAGAAAGTGTGAGGCTGATTTGAACAGGCAAACAGGCTCTGGTTTAGTGTGAAGCTGATTAGAAACGTTTTTGCCAGCTGGGTCTGGCTTCCAGCTGTGGCAGTAACCCAGAGGTAGATTCTGCAGCTTTTTGAGACAGCACAGGTAGGTATGAAAGATGCCATCTATCTACATGGTGATTTTCTTCACATCAGTGTAAACGGTCATCAGTTACATTGTTTAGAACTACTTACCTCGACAAAACGACCTGTATATATTACATGTTCACTTTTTGCAAGACTGCAGTATTTCTGAGCTATTGCAATAACCCTTATATTTTTTTGCCTTTTCAGGAAGCTGCTCTATGCAGACAACTTCCCATGGACTCAGAAAGCATGGCCCCTGTTCAGACAGCTGTGAATACCCCTGCCATGACACAAGACATGAGGCCTATTACAAATAATGGGTCCGATCCTTTCTTGAACAGGCAAGTTCATGTCCTCTTCATTAGGTGATTGGTTCTGTTGCCTTCTTCATGCTTTTAAAGTTCTCTCTCTCAAGTTGTTTCCTATATCATCTTCTTTTGTACTTACTGTGAAGAGGGGTTACTGCTGAGGGGCTGACCTGAAATCTTTTAGTTTATACTTTAAGAAGTAATCTTAGAAAAATCAAACAAATGGTAATAGGTGGCTTTAAATTGTACTGCAGGTGTATGTAGAAGAATAGGAAGAGTAGGTACATTACTTAAATATAAATAAATTCAAATTTTTTAAAGCTATCAGAACTTTTGTATGGAGAGTTATATATTGATGTGTGTATTTCAAAATTTAAGAATGGTCCCCCTTCAGCTGCTTGTATAGTTGGTGTGATGCAACATGACCACATTAGTGGCCAACAGTTGAGAACATGAGTTAATGACTTGGTATTTAATATGTAACCTACTGTGCTGTCTTTTTTTCAAACACCATGATCGGGACTATGACTAACAGAACATCCTTACTGAAGCCTTTTCATGTTTCAATTTATAGTGGGCCATACCATTCCAGGGAACAGAGTACAGACAGTGGCTTGGGATTAGGATGCTACAGTATACCAACGACTCCTGAAGATTTCCTCAGCAACGTGGATGAGATGGATACAGGTAGAATACTCTGATTTAGCTTAAACTATAATGATATTAATAACTTTGTGTTGTAACTGGTAATGTTTTATAATTGCATAACTGAACAATAATCTCTCACTTTCCCATGAGAGAACAGATTGAGACTGTGGAAAATGACTAAAAGGTACCTAGAGCCTATAAGGTTCTTAGCTTTAACTTAGGTCCAGATTCTAGCCTTTTACCTTAGCCTGATATTAAACAAAATAAGTAAAAGATGGAAAATGTGAGCCTTAATTTGTGTTTTCATACCATAGTGCAAAGTAGGAGGAGTTAAAATCTGGTTTTAGGTTGCATTCTTGGTACAAATCTATCTATTTCTATCTTTGGGAAGTCAGTCTCTTTAGTAAGTCTTTTACAATGGCAAGGTTGGATTTACCTTCAAACAGGATATACTTAGCTAGTTTAAGTTTTGGTATGTATTTATTTTTATATCAGCATCCTCATCTTATTTAAAATGATGAAATAAGTTACTAGGAAATCAGCAATTTTTTTTTTCAGATAGTGAAATTCTCAGCAGTTCTTCACCTAGGCTTCCTTTTGAAGCCATCAGAAATTGCAGAGTGAAAGGTTTCTCCATTAAAGATTTTCATGCTTATTATTAGTAATTTATTAAAAAATAATATAATGTTGCAGAGATAGATTGCTGCAAATATTTTTAAAAATTTTAACGTTTAAAATGTCACTTTTTTTTAATTCTGCCCCATAGATAGCATTCACCCGTGCGCAGAGAGCAGGCTGGAGGGTTTACGTAAGACTTGGTTGCATTGCTCCCTGCAGACTAGTGAACTCTGAACAATCCTGCTTCCCAAGAGGAAAGTCAGAGGCTGATTGCTTTGAGCACTGCTGGAAAGGGCCTTTTGTGCTTTTGAGAGCAAAGCAAGGATATGAAATTAACTCGTACAAGAATATGCATTCTGCAAGCAAATGTGTTTTTGAGGTAATGGTTGTAGAGGATAGAAATGCTCACAAATGGTTATAGGAGAGGGGTAGTCTAATTTTTATTATCAATTGTGTTGTTTTAAACTACCCACAAGAAGAGTTTATTATTTCAAAAGTCCTTCTTTTCTTTTCCTAGGAGAAACTATAGCACAGACAACCATGAACATAAATCCACAACAGACACGCTTCCCCGATTTCCTCGACTGTCTTCCAGGAACAAATGTTGATCTTGGGACTCTGGAGTCAGAAGACTTGATCCCTATTCTCAACGATGTGGAGTCAGTACTCAACAAAAATGAGCCTTTCCTTACCTGGCTGTAATCATTCAATGCTGATTCAGCCTACAATGCAATTCAACATTTCTTTTTCCTCTTGAGATAGAGGTAGAGTATCTACCTCTAGAAAAGCCTCAAGAGATGCATCTTACTGCCTTAATGACTTCTGTTACATCATCTTTATGGTCAGTTTAATCTCTGCCTGGATTTGATTGACACTAACTTAAATATAAAATACATACATATATATATATAAACATATACACATATATATTTCTTCTTCTTTAAAAAAAAAAAAGCACACTACTTTATTACATACCTGTGTATTTTACATATTTGTAAACTTTTTTACCTTTTCAGACCAGGCAGAAGTGATTCACTTTAAGGACAGAAAGTGGGTGGTGTTTGTGCATGTGCCTGATTGGTCTCCTAGGTATTAACATCACAAACCCTTTATGAATCACAAAATGTAACTACTAGGTCACTTGGTTCCAAACACTGCACAGCATCAGACCATGAGAGCAGCTTTATTACTGTTTTTATGACAATAGTATCAGCATATTTTTTTTTTATCAACTTAAGCTTTAAAAAATCTTTTTACCTTTCTTAATAAAAGTGTGCTGTATGGAATATAGATTAAATCTGATCCATATCAGCCATAATAATTCTCATTATGTATTTTTTAAAGGCACAAACAGTACTATTGCAATTTATTTTTTCAGTATATTACTGTATAGCTTTTGGAAAATAAATACTTCCAGTCTGAAAGTACCAGAAGTGTTTAGCAACACTTTTACACTACAGCATCGTTGCAAAATAAACCAGACTGGTGCTGACTGCTGCCTTTTAAAAATAAAGCAATGTATTATAAACAAGCATTTTTTAAAAAGATTTTAGATTTTGATGTTTATTATATTAAGCACTACAATTTTGTAACTTAACACATGTACGAACAACTTTTTATATATATAAAATCTGTGGCAAATACCTTAAATGCAAAATCATGCTTTTGAAATCAGGTCTGAAAAATGTGGCACTACTTGTTAATGTCGTATGTAGTGGGAAACTCCCCTTGCTCATACTGTTTTCAGTAATGTTTTTAACTGACAATGTCAAAATACATGTAGTTGTATACATGAAAAAAGATGGTAACTTTATCAGGGCAATGCTGAGGCAATATTGTAACTTGTCTGGTAAAGTTGGATAGTTCTTTAGTCTTTCCCTTATTGCAGTCGGTGTGCAGGACACGGGGCATGTTCTGTGCGTTGTTACCTGTTGTGTATCCTACCAATGCTTCTTTGTCAGAGGTTTGGGACTGAGAAGGCATCAAGGACATGAAGCTTGCAGTTCCCCTGAAATGCAAATGAAGTCCTAAAATTCTTAAATATTTTGAAATTATATTATTTATAATCTATGAATTTAAGCTTTTTATATTGAAAAATGTGTCTTTTTATGAAAGGCATTAAAACTTTTCTCTAAGCTTAACCCAGGCTACGTGGAGAGGAGGAAGAGATGTAACTCAGTGTTAACATGTGTTTGCCAGGTCTAATGACACTTAACCAGATCTTACGATGCACCAGAATATTGATCACTACAGAGTTTTTTTTCATCTGGTTTGGTGAAGGTAGGTGAAAAGGTTAGAGATGAAGTGATGGGAATATGGAGTATGTTTGGAAGACACATGATTACGAGACAAATGTAGATCCTTGCTGGGAGGGGAGGCTGCAGATAGAGTACACGGAAAATGAATCACCAGTTTTCAGTAAAAAAAGTAATAGAAGAACCTGATACAGTAAACTACCTTGTCAGTGATGAACTGCTGGGTGTACGTGATATCAGAAGATGGAAAATTAAAAGCACACACACCGAAATTTTGAAAAAATGGGAGGCAAAGATCTACCATCACAAAGTTGTATTACATAGGGAAAAGTAGCTCTTTTTATGTTTGTTTGTGGGTTTTTTTAATAGAAAATGAGATGTGACAGCAGAGTTGTGTCTGCACAGAATTGAATTACTGAATGGGCATTGTGTTCCTTTTATTCTTTTGGAGGGGTTATTTGTTGGGGGTTTTAATTATTTTTGCTAGCGCTAACTGTTGAGATAGCGGAAATCTCTTTTCAACAAACAGGGGACCTGGCAGGGCTGACCAATATTACTGTAATTATGATTAATCTCTCTCTTTTAAGGATTTCTTCAGGTTGTCAGCCTAAATGAAAAAGAGGTGGTCCTAAGGCTTTGTTCTTTAGTGACATGACTGACTTGGGGACAAGAATTGGTAAAATTTTGGCATCTGGTTGTGATGCCAACTTGTAAGGCCAGCCTGTCAGTTTGGCATGCTTGGCCTAACAAACTGAAAGCCATTGGTGCTAGAACAATTCACAGTAGCTGCAGATCTGAGCTCTAGTATGATTCAGTTGATACTGCTCATCATTAAGTTGTGTTTAGAAAATGCAGTTTGTTTATTTGCTAGTAAGTCTGTACTTATGTAAATATAAATTTTGTCCAAGCAGGTCAGGTTCTCAGCTGGCGTGAGTTAGCTAACCTGTGTTGACTTCTGTTTGGCTACACTGATTTTCATCAACTGAAGGACGTACTTCCAGTGAAAATTGATGGAGTTTTCTAGTAAAGTCACGTAAGATGTTTATCACAATTGTGAAGCTACAAACTTGATTCATCTTTCATTGGTGATTCAGGTGGTTAAGTGTCTTGGTTCAAAGACCTTAAAGAGGTAAAAAAAATCAGGAACTATGTTTCCATATTACTTCCGTAATAAACCATCAGCAGATTTGAAACAGGAATGTGCTATATGAAAACATCACTTCCAGTGTAAAACAACTGCCAGAATCTTAGGTCAGATCTTTACTCAGTTGTGAATTAAGTCATTGTTAAGTTAAAAGTGATCCTTTACACTGTAAGCTTTTCATTTTTGTAATGGAGACTATGTATCAGATAAAGTGCAGCAAATCTATTTTTTTAAGGTTCTCTTTTTTTTTTTAAAGTTTCTGACTTTAAATAGGCTTATGGCAGAACTTTTAAGCATTCAAAGCATATGTAATTCTTCTGAAACTGAATCTATTGCTATCAGTATTTCCCTGTACTGTTTCAGGTTTTGAACATTTACTTTACTAAATGTACACTGTCTACTTATAGTATAAATAAAATAAATGTTCCAGCTGGACAGTTTTACTGTTGACCATTGCTGAGGGTGGCATTCATAAATCTTGGTGATACAAAAGTAATGGGATGCTCTTAATTACAGTTTGTATTCTGGTAATACCATTAGAATGTAACTTGGGGAGGGCTTGGGTTTCAGTTTTTAAGAACAAATGTTGTTTGGGGAAGGGAAGGATTAAAATGTCTATTTTAAATATAGAAAAATATGGGTGTTCAAATAAACTTGTTTCCTAATATACTACATCCATGTACATGCTAGTACTTTAACTTTTTTATTTACTTTTTTGATTTTGTTATATGATGTGTGTGAGCATTTGTTCTTGATTTTGAATACGTTGCAACAGATTGTATGTATCAAAAGCAATCAGATCAAACTGTTGTATCCAGGGTTTGGTTCTGTTTTTTTCTTTTTTTAAATTTCTTTGATCTTGTACATGAAAAACAAATATAAATGAGCTTAAAGATCTTGGGTGCATATTGGTTTATTAAATTGTTTCTTTCTTTTCTTTGGAGGATTTTAGTATGTGCTTCCCAGGGAACTTTGTAACACTGCTTGGAATAAAGGTACAAACATACTATTCCTTGCAAAAGGCATACATTTTGAATATAAATGATTAGCACTTAGCAAATGAAATGGGTTATTTTACCATTATGTTCCAGTTTATTAGTGGTTCTTACAGTCGTTAGAGATGGTTACAGTTTTACTCATAGTGCTTCCAACATGCTCCCTAGTGTCACTGTTACTTGTTTCTTTTAGTGACGCTTCTTAATTCCTTATTCAGTAACAGAAATGTTCTGTTACGATTTGTTTAATACAGTTACCTCTAAGCAGAAGAATTAGCATTGAGTCCATTTGCTGTTAAGTTCTGTTTTGGGGACTTAAATAGTGCTTTTATTTCAGTCTGATCACTTATTCAAGAAGTTTTTTAAATTCTATATTAAGACCTGTTGTCTTTCCTAGGAACAAGCCATGAAACCTAAACATCCTGGGCTTGTATTTGAGTATCTGCCCTTTACTCTCATGGTACATAATATGGGTGATTTAAGATACGATGCAACAGCTACTGTTAATTAATTTTAAAACTCTTCCCCGAATCACTCCCTTACATAATTTATTTAAATTATTTGTTAGAATGCTTCTAACAATATCTTGCATTTACATAAAAAAAAAGCTCTGGAACCTCCCCCAAAAGGAAATGTAAAGTGTATTAGCTGTGACCCTGTTTTGACAAATATGTCTGTTAATTCATGGCCTGTTTACTCAGGAATGTTAAGTTTCTTTGGCAGAAACACTGAATGTGAGTTTGTTTATAACGGTCTTTCAGTTTCTTTCTAAAGATGCCAACTCACGTCTTGGAAGGTACCTGGCAGTGCTCTGTGCAGAAGGCTGCTCCCATGAATTGCTACCCAAGAGCTGTAATAACCCATCAGGGGGATTTCCTGAGATTGTGATGTACTGAAACCCCTAGCTGTTTCACAGGAAGCACGTCAATACTCTGCCTTTCCCAGACAACAAGGTAATGTAGCAGTCCCAGTGATGGGCCTCCTCATTTCCCTGCTGGAGTTCAACGGTGTCACGCCTGCAAAGGATTTCTGTGCCTGTGTTTTCTTCTGGGAGTCCTCTGCTGGGAGTCCCACCTCTCACGCTGCTTTCCATAGAGCTCTATCAAGAGGGCATACAAGAGATAAGTCACAGAGTGAACTGGTTGCCCAGCCCAACCTGAGCAGAGATTGCAGATACCCCCTCCCTGGGCCAACCCCCATTTCTATACTAAGCGTGACACTGTGGAAAGGAATATTGCCTTGTCCTCTCTATGCTCCTTCCCAGCTTCTATGGGAAGCTGAAAAGAGTTCTTGAAAAGCGTAAACATCGCCTAGCAAAAGCTAAAATAATATGCATTACTGATAGTCCTTTCACAGCAATCACTAGAAAGAAAATTAACTTTTCTGGATGAAAGAAACTCAGATGCAGTTAAACTGCGTGTCCTCTCCACCAAAAGTAATTTGTCAAGAAAAAGCTTCAGAGGTGCTTTAGCTGGGGTTTTACTCACGTCCATCCCTGTGATGCCAGTGTCCGCCCTCTGAGGCGATTACCCCACCCGTACCAACGTGACAGAAGTAGTCAACCTCCCAAGCCTCAAGCAGAAAGAGGTTGTAGTTTGCTGTCATTGGCCTGGTTGCTGGTTATGCTGTGAGTCATCTAGAAGCTGTGAAGGGGGAGCTGCAGTTGAACTATGGCCAGGGGATGAACATTCAAGATTAGAATGATGCTAAAAAACATCCTTTGCTCTTGGCTGAACAAATGTCATCTTACTTTGTGTATGTTATCTCCTAATTTTAGAAGGGAAACTTTTGCAAACAGTTGCCAGTTAAATAACGCATCATTCCCTGACAGATGACACTGTGCTGTGGTTAATGTGTCATCTTGTTGCAGTCTATTTATTGGAGACAATCCATAAAGAGAGCTCCTACCGTATATAGTCTGCCATGCAGGGGCACCAATTTTGTTAGGCTGAAGTTGTTGAAGTGCATGGGCTCAAAATCACGCATACACACTCCACGTGTTGTACTCTGGGTTGTCAAATCACTTATGTGTTTCTTTTTAGGTAAGCTCTCAGCTGAAATGTTGCCACGCAATGTTAGGATTGCGATGCTCTCAGCAGCTTAGTCAAGCAGTCACTGAGCAGCCAGTTTTTATGGGTGAATAGTGAAGTGTCAGATAATGTGTGCATCTCAGATTTTATGAATGGTGCTAATATTTTTCTTTTAGGCTACTAGGATTTCTACATCTCTGTAATAGTTTACATTTGTACACATTAAACTGAGCGTGGCCAGGACTAGTGAGGTCTCTTACAACATTTTCAGTTCTCCCTGTTTGTGGTTCCTCTCTTAGCATCATCTTTCTGTCCCTGTCTAGCATTGTCCTCTCTGCACCTGTGACTTCTCTCCCAGGAGTAGCACTGGCCCCTTAGATCTTTCTCTGTTACAACAATGTGTGATCAGACCCCTCTCCTGGGTTTTACTGGACACTTTGCCCAGTAAAAACACAGAGAGAAATCTCCAGTTACTGTAGAACAGATGCTTGGACATAAGTGTGATTGCCTTGAAATCAAATGCTAGGGGAAAGCCTCAGATGCTAACAGTAACTGAATAGATTTAGGAACACTGTTGTTGGCACTTTAAAATGCTAGACCAGCTGAGTTGCTGGTTCCAGTTTGTCTATGCTTTTTCAGTACACCCCAAAGCCGTGGTGCAAATGCAGCCTAGATCACAAGATGAAATGCACGGCTTCTCTCAGTATCTGCTATGTGTTAGCTGTGTTGCAAATCGCCATGTAGTTGGGCATCTTAGAAGCATTGAACTCATGAAGCACTTGTTGGTTTTGGTTTTAGGTATCATAGCTTCCTGTCTGTTATTTCTTATCCCAAGTCTCCCACAAAGATATATTAATATATCAAAATTGTACACTATGCAGCTACCCATCCCTTTGTTGAATGATGATGAGAAACATTCCATGTTCCCAAAGGCTTCATATAAATAAAACAAGACAAATGTGAGATAGGTGCAGGACAGCTGGTAACCACTGATGAAAGAATAGATGGGAGATGGTTGCATCAGTGGGGGATGATATAAAGGGTACTCTCAAATTCCCTAGCAAAGCTGCAGAACAGGTGGGAAAGACAGCTGTTTCTCAAACAGTTTTTTTTATCATTTCTTTTATTATCTTGCACAGTGTATTACTGAGGCCACTTTGCTTTTCTTAATGTAACTCTTAGGACCTAAATCTAGCTGTTTAACATTTTTGCATATTGCTTGCCAGCTTTTAGTGTTTCTGAATACTTTAAGTTCTTCAGATATCTCTGGCATAATTACAGACTACATAAAATACATTTTCTGAAAGCACGGCTACAGAATCTGTATTTCTGGAGAAAAATTTTAGGGAAGAGATGTGGCAAATACGTTGATGAGCTACAAGTCTTGAGACATCCAGGCTGGCAATCTGGTTTGTGGAAATTTGTTTTTAGGAATTTCTTAAGAGGCATATCAGTTGATCTGGATCCCTGAAATTTCTCCAATCGCTTGTATTCCCTTCTTGATTTCTTTGGGAAATAATTTTTTCTTCTTACGTTTTTTAAGACTGGTTCTTTCTAAAAAGTATTTTTGCCTTTTAACTCTCTTTTTCCTTTCGTATCTCTTTCATAGCACTGTGCCAAACATAGCTAAATTGAATTTCTGCAAAAAAGTGAATGAAGCTTTTGCACTCATGTATGGATTGGAAACTTTAAGAAGAGGAGTTATGGGCTACTCAACTTGACTGAATAGAAATTGTAGCCTGTGTTGAAGTCACCAGTCCAGTGTTCAGCTTCTGGAAAGTTGTAAGAGAAGCTTGCAGGAAGACAAGGTGAATACTGAGCTGTGAAAAAACATCAGTTACGATGAAAGAGTGAAAATTTTTTTTTGCCAGTGGTGAGGACTGAAACATGAACGGAGTCTCCAAATACATAGAATTTTGCTGGGAAGGGCAAAGGACTTTTCCATAAGCCCACCAGGAAACTAACAGTGTTGTGCCAGGGGGTGCACGATTACATATTAAGAGTCTTCCTAACTTCCAGAACAGTTTTCAGTGTTATAAAATGCTAAAAAGATGTTGGATCTCTGAACTCAGAGATTTTTAAGAACAGGGTGACGCAGATGTCTTATGAGTTATTTAAATGGTGTTTACACTACCTTTGCATACAAAGGTAGGGTTTAGAGATGCCTCCTGGACCTGTTCATCTGTGACTCTAAGTCACTGAATCACCTTTGTTAGACAAGAGATCACAGTGGCTTGGTTAGTGAAAAAACTTCAAATAATGGTTAAAACAGCTACTGTATGAAGAATGGATAAATATACTAATGCTCTTCAGGCTAAAGAGACAACTGAGAGGAGATATGAGAGAATCTATGAAATAAGGTATTACGGGAAAGGGGGGGGATAGGACTGGCTGTGTACTCTTTCTTGTAGGAAAGAACTAGGAGGCATCAAACAAAAGGAACAGGTGGCAGGGTCAGAACAAAGAAGGTTCTCCTCACAACCTGAAGTTAGACTATGGAAGGCATATTGTGATCCAGGAAACAACTGGACAGCTTCGTGGAGAAGGAATCCCTCAAGAAGAGTGAAATGGAGCTCAGGAGATCCCTGGAGTACAACAAATGGTAGGCTGGGAAGGTCTCTCTACAAGCTTCCCGTGTTCTTCTACTTTGTTCTAGGTTTCATCTTCTATAGCTGTACTGTGTTGTTACATTCTCTCTGGTGAGAGTGAATGCAGGAAAATTGAGTGGAGAAGCCAGACTCCCATCATGCTGAGAAATGGCTGTGAATTAGCCTTTCTCACAAAATTCCTGTTGTAGAATAGGGTATTATGGTGTTCAGGATGACTCATAACACCTCGGACTAGGGATCCGCTGCACTCTATGCTCTGGCTATTACTTTGACCCTCCAATTTTCCTGCCCAGCAGTGCTCTTGAATGCACCCATCTGTCAGGGACAGTCAACAGAAGAGACCTCCATGAATCTTTTCTCTAACAGAGACTCTCTTTGTAGAGAGCATTTTAATCATAGCAGGTCTAGAAGAGAGAAATCCTCACTTTTCCACCTCAATTCAAAAAAATTGTTAGGCTTGTGATATTTCTGTGTGATAAACCTCCAAAGAAAATAGACACAACTACTTTAAAACTGGGCTTGTACCAGCAGCATTTGGTGATCCCCAGTTGGAAAGCTGACTAAGGAGAGAAAATATTTTGCCTGAGAATACCCTCTTTTTCAAAGGAAACTGTTCTACAAAATAATTATGAAAGTGAGTTGTATTTAATTTATTTTATTCCATACCGAAGGGTTTCAGGAAGGCTTGAAAGGGAGTCAGGGCTTCATAACGTTAGTGGGAGGGAGGTGCCCTTCATTCTCATCTTAGCCAGAGAGGATGCATTGTAGGGCTGCTTTAAGGAATGGTTGCAAAAGGGAGCCTCCCAGGACAAGGGAATATTCGTATTCTTTAGATAGTTCCATCTCCCTGGAAGAATAAAAATATGGAGATAATTTAGTGATTACTATTCCTTTCAAAGCTTTTTATTTTATCTTAGATTATTATATATTTTATATATATTTCTTTTATATATTTATATTTGTATATATTTATTTTATATATATATTTATTTTACATTATAAAAGCCTTTCAAAGGTTATTTTTTCCCAGTGGCTATGGGAAGCTGTCAAATAAGCACCATAATATGGTCTGAGATCATATTTTCAGCACCTGACAACACTGTAGGGTTTCAGCTGTACTTTGTCAGGTATATAATGGAACTGTCATCAATTTTGTGTCATCAATACACAAAATAATGAAAGAAAACCATCAGATGCTCACCCCACAGCATCCACAACATTTGCAGTCCCCACAGATTGTTCCAAAGAGGCCGTTCACCACCTGAATGCTGCAGAGCACTGCCTGGATACCACTCATGATGAGCAGCAAGGAGAAGAGGGTCAGGTTCCAGGGGACGATGTTTTCGGGGGACGTACACTTGCTCCACAATGTGTGGTTACTGAGGTAATCCCTGGGGGGATGGAGAACAAAACAGTTATGAAGATGCTGTTAGCTCATGGGGAGGGAGGTGTGTATGTCTCGTCTGACAAGTTGTTGCTGCTGTGATGCTCTCTTAGCCTCAGTACTGTGGGAAAGACTTCCCATTTTCACACTGGTGCTACTTATTGAGAATGTGATCCTGTTTGAGTATCCAGATCGATTGAAGCAATTGATTTGAAAAGCCAAGGCACCAGAAGGGAACAGTCAGAGACAAGCACATGTTAGCTACAATTGAATGGTTTCTGGTATTTTGGGAAGAAGATGACTGAGCGTCTGTTTGTCCAAGGATATGCCAAGTGGATGTTCTTCCGTGCCAATGTCTTCTGGTGTAGGCATTTTTGTTACTGATGGTTGGTTCTCTGCTGGATGGAGCAGTGCTGACACTGGGTGGTATGTCATACACCCACCAGGTGCACCCCCCTGACCAACAACGGGGCTCCCAAGGTGCTGCACCCATTGTTGATTTGTCCTGCTCTCCTTGGTGACACGTTGCACCCTGTTTCCAGTTGGGCCCTTGCTGGCTTCAGCCCTGAGTAATGCTATCACCACGGTTTCGTGTCCTTCACACCACCTCTCCGAAAGTGGTAAATACACATGACAGCAAACATGTTTGAATTGCAGTGTGAGGAACAGCTTACAAATTCCATAACCAAGATAAAGTGACATGTAGATACTAATTATTTGAATACCATAAAATTTTGCTATAGGATGTCACTGCTATCATCTGGGTGGAATTTATCCCCGTACACTGCCTATCATCCCAAGAATAACCTAGAACCATAGAATGGTTAGAGTTTGAAGGGACCTTAAAGATCATCTAGTTCCAACCCCCCTGCCATGGGCAGGGACACCTCCCATTAGAGCAGGTTGCTCAAAGCCCCATCCAGAAGGCTGTGCATTTCTCTCTATTGGTTCCTTTGAAACCAGTAGGTTTGATTGTACTTGCTAGTCTTTACATCCATGCTCTTGAACCCTATTTTGTATTGCTATGCATTGCTGGTTCTTCTAAGAGCTTCTTATTTTAGACAATCTGTAAAATTCCCATTTTCAGACAATGGGTTTGGAAGTTAAATCACATCACAAAGTTTAAACATGTATATTTAGGGTTTTTTTTCCTGTTTGTCTTGCCTTACCCGTCCTGGAAAGGATAGGTCCAGATTTTTCCATCATAACATTTAGGGCCTTTGTTGATGGCTACTGCTGACAAAACAAAGCAGTATGCAGCTCCCAGAAATCCAATTGCAGCAAATATTATAGAAGAAAACATCTGATGAAGAGGAAAAGAATGTTATTTTTGTTCTGATGCTGACACAGTAGGTGGCACTCCTTCCCTTTGGACAGTATTTGTCCACTAGACTTGTTCAAGGTCCTGTGTTTCACTGGAGTGGGTCTCTTTCTCGAGACTGTAAGCAAGACTGAAGTCTTGGACCACTCAAGGCATTAAAAAAAATTTCTACAGAACCCTTTACAAGTTATCTTTGGTATCTTGGCCATATTGGGACCAAGTAATTGTATTTTTAATTCCTGAGTCTCCCAGGAGGAGGTTTCATATTAGTGTACTTTATCTCCTCACAGGTACTTGTCATCATTAGCTCTAACAGTGCAATTGGAGTGGCATGGAAAAGATGTCTTTATTTTTCCGGCTTCCCATTACAGTATTTTCACATATTCTAATATGTAAGTCAATCATGCAAAAACTTATTCCCTGCTTTAATTCTGAAGCACTTGTAGCCGTAATAGTTTGTAGGTAGGGGTCAAAGTGGTGCAGGCGAAAGAAGAAATGAAACAAGATGTCGGGCCTGTGAGCTTTTGCTTGGACCTCATCACGAGACTCTAGCCTTCAGTGCTGACATGCATTTTTATGTTGATACATCTAATGGGACTAACTTAAATATTATATTTATGTAGTAGACGTCATAATAATGGTGTTTCTGCTAACATATAAGAACAAATTCAGTTCTCAGTCATGCTGTGTTATGACTGGATTAATAATCCCAGTTTCTCGGCCAGCTAAAATGAGTTGTCACCAGGGATGGCCGGGCAGGAGGTAGGTCACTTTGTGGGCAGCACCACACATGCACAGTTCAGCTTTCATATGCCACCAGGAGCCTGGACAGCAGTGCTCAAAGCTGGTGTGTCATCCCTGGTGGGTCACCCCCGATTACAAACATGCCCCCAGTTCTGCTGCCTTACAGTGCAAAATGGTAGTAGTTTGGTAATTGCTGAACTAAGCTATGTTCACTGACAACAGAAAATTGTTAATACAATGTCGAAGAGAAATATGTGGCCCTGTTTCCCCCCCTGCCCCCAAAGTTCCACAAAATCCCCCCAATGTTGGGATTTCAAAAAGTTCCAAAATCCTCCCAATGCAAGGATTGCATGAAGACAGCATCAAAGACAGGGGATTTAGGGAAGGCTCCTTGTTAACCTCACAGCCATGATTATTTCCCAATTTCTTTTTTCCTTTTTTTTTTTTCAATTGAAAACCTGTTCCTTTATAAAAAAAGTGTAATGACCTGCTTGAGCCAAAAAATATATTTCAAAGGGACAGACCTTCCTAGTAGAAATATATTTATTTTTCTCTAATCTCATTTTTAAACTAAAATGCTTGAAATATTTGCTTATGTCTGAAAGTTTCCATTTGAAAGTCTAGTGTGAAAGGAAACTATAAATTCAAAGTGGAGCCTGATCTACCTGGCTTTGAGTAGGAGGTTGGATTTGGAGACCTGCTGAGGTCGTTTCCAACCTGAAATTTCCTATGAACCTCTGAGATACTCACAGCCCATTGTGTGCATCTGCAATGAGTTGGGAATGCAGTGCCCAACTGTCAGCATAATTTTAAAACTTTCAACAAAAAATGGCTAAAGAGATATCTTTTACACTCTGCAAAACGAAGTGCAGATCTGTCAAAAATTAGTTTTAATTGTGAAAGCAACCGCAAGTATCTTGTGACAGTAAAATACAATAAGGCAAAACAGTTGTGATACTTGTGGCACAACATCAGAGGCAAAGTACAGTTTTCAGCCTGATATTTCTACCTTTCAGATAAATGGCAAGGCTTTGAGTCCTACGCTCTGGGCAGCATCCGTTTAGTCTCTCGGTGACCGTGAGCAGAGGATACATATATCGTACCGGTAACGATTTAGCTTTTACTTTTTTGCCATGTTTCCTCTCACTTACCGCAAACCTCTTTCCACAGCTCTCATTCCCACAGCATCCACAGCAATCATTATTCTTAAGGCCCAAAAATACCAAGGCAGGAAAGATCATCTACCAATAACAGAAATACAGTTTGAATTGGGATGAATTCAAATTACATTTGCTTTTAAATATAACAGTTCTATGTCTTTTTTTTTTTTCTTATCACTAAATTAAGTTACTTATTGCAAAACTGTTGGATGACTTGTAACGTATTTGCTTACTCTAAAAGAATTTGCAGTGTTGGAACCTACATTTGAGGTACTGAGAAAACTCAGCAACACAAAGCCATGGTGTGGGTGGGGGGAAGGTGGGAATGTCTGAATTTGTGTACTCACCAATACACCAGATCCCAAGATGCCTCCGAAGTACCAAACCTCATCTGTAATGTGCGCATTGTTCTCGGCCACTTTTCCTCCAGGGAAAAACAACAAGATGTTAGCGAGGGTACATAGCACAGCCAGGGGGATAAGAGTGGTTCCCAGGCACTTGGCACAACCTCCCGTGCACATGCTTGCTTAAAGAAATGCCAAACGATTAAAGGCAGAGGGAAAATCTGTCAGACGTTCTCAGAGCTGTTTTACAAAAAGAAGCTTCTCGGTGTACTTTACAAAATCCAGTTTGTGCTGTGCTGTTAGAGGAGCTGAGCCTGTAGAATGCTCCCTTCAGGGTTCTTGCTGCAACTGATGGGAAACGCAGTGTGCTGGTTATTTATACGGTCTCGCAGCCGTGATGTCAATTTTTTGAACGTCCGTAAATGAAGTTACGTTCAGTGCAGCCTCTCATTTTACTATGACAACCAATAACCCCTGTTAATATTTTACTAACGATGATGAGACACTTCCTTATCTGGGCTTAGGGCATAGGTAGATACCCTTTTTAATTCTGGATCACCATTTTTACAACACACATCCTTCTTTGCACTACAAAATACTTCTTTGTACAGACTGACATGAAAACACAGGATGAATCAGCTGATATTGGTAATGGCTGTGTGCAATGGAAAAGTTCTAGTGAATTTTCTTTTTTTAGAAAAGTTGAGCTAGTAATTCGTTATTTGGAAGCATTCAGACAATTTATAGATTTGCAATTGGCAGTGAATTATTCTGGAGGCAGTGCTTTGGAGCTGGTCTCTGAATAAATGCAAATGATCAAAAGAAGTTTCAGTGGACTTGCTCCTTCAGTTGTGTCATTTTGTGTTCTCCCAGGGTAATGTGTTCCCTCAAAGTCCAGCATTTCATCTGTGCTCGGGCAAAATTTCCACTTATAATAATGCTGTACAGACTCTTGAGCTCTAGCAGAGCTTCACTGGCTTAGCATGCAACATTCTGTTCAAGAAAGCACCTCTTTTAAAGCAAGCTCTGCAGCTCTTGGGCAGATACTGTTGAGAACCCAGTGCCACACCTAAATTAGTAGTAAGTAATTTTCTTTAAATCTGTTTCCTATTTTATTGCAGAACACTAAACACACTATCTGCCAGAGAGAGTACCAGTCTGTGTTCAATCCTATCAATACCATTAGGGAAAAAAGGCATTTGAGAGCCCTCTCACAAGTTGACAACCCTTCCAGTTGCACCTCACAACTACAAGAATTGCACATATACTTAAGATTTCTAGTATTACTACTGTCACATGTCTAAAAACATGAGGTCTGGCCCTCCAGTCTGATAAAACAGTTTTATATCCTTCTGCTTCTGCAGAGAAGCCTGAAGCTGACAGGCCCAAGCCCTGGTTCCAAATACATTTCTGAGCACCAGTGGTGGCTCAAGGTGTCTCCTTGTATCCACGCAATTGTTGGTGTGGCTTGTGATAAACCAGATCAGGGAATTACTCCAGATGAGCACTGACTTGGGTTTCTTTCAGCAGTGTTATTTCTATAAGGAGAAAGGCTGCAAAACCCAGCTTTTTCAGTGCTGCCACGTAACTGAAGCCATAGCTCTGGGCACTTCAAGACAGCTTTGTGCAGTTTGAGATCAGGTACTTCACGGGATTCTGTGGTTGTAAATGGTAAAATGTTAGATATTTCTGGCTGCCTGTCTTTGAAGATGCAGCAGAGATCCACTATATGGATCAACACAAAGCCTCAGATGTCTTTAAGGGAAGGCTTATTTCAAATTTGAATGAAAATGTCTTGAGCAAAGCGAAAGCTGTTGTCCATCTCAAAATATAGGGAATTCTTATGTCCCCACAGGGACGGCAATGGGATGGCATCTATCAGTATTTGCTAGGAATGAAGATTGGTGCAAAAATCATCCTAACACAAGTTGTACAGGCCAATACACCAAGTCTCAATATGATGTTGATGTCCCCAAATCATCTCTGATTGGAGATGGGTGAATAAGATTTGTTCACTAAAATAGTAAGTAGAGCCAAATTAATAGATTTGTCTCACCATTTACTTTTATCTAACCTTGTCTGGGTATGACAACTTAAGGAGCAGTATTTTAATGTAATGTGTGAATGATTTAAGATGGATGGAAGTAGGTGTTCTTTGAAGTATCAAGCTATCAAGTCTGAGTGATAACATGGGTAATGGATCTGGATTATTTGGCTCCTATTGCCAGGAAGCCATGCTTTACAGCAGTACCATGGCTATATTTAGCTTCTCTTCCTGTTTTATGCTCTGTAGAAGACTCTGCTTCAGTATTCTGGAAATCCAGCTGAAAAGCTACAGGGCAGTCAGTAAATACACTGCTAGTCTCTTCTGGCCTCAATATCTAAGAAAATCACAGTTAATCTAGGAAGCTGTTACTTAGAAAGTTTATACTTGGTGTGACTTGTGGCTCTCTTCTCAAAGGTTAGTAATACTGCAACCACGTCACCCAGTGTCACTATTACTGATTATGTTCTCTGATAACTGTGAAAACCATTATGATGAGGTGAAAACGTCAGTGTTGGTCAGAAGATGCAGAACCTGGGGTGGGGAATAGGAAAATAAGACGTATCTAAATTAGACATGAGCTTTCAGAGGTTATCCCCTTTTACCTCATCTGGGATTTTTAATTCTTAACTTACAATCACTTACAATCTAAGACTTTGAAAAGCCTAGAAGGTGGGATGATATTTATAAAAAATAGTGAAGCACCAGGTGGGGACTACAATAAGTCTTAGAATCGGTAGAACTGCCGAATGTTTTCATCATCTCTTTGCCCTTTTAAAACAGAGGGCAGGGAAAATAGTGATGGGGTAAAATCCATATCTTTTCCACCTGGACTTATCTAGAACCATGGAATTGATTTTAGTAAAAGTAGATGAGGTTTGTATAGGGATGCAGTTCACATCAGAGTACATCAGATCTACACTTCAGTCCTATTCAACTTGGGACACACAGTTAAGGTGGCTCGTTTATAAAAACACCCAGGTAGGAATTTATTTGCTCTTGTAGGCAGCCTGTCCTCTTGTTTTACGATCTGCCAGCTGTACAGTGACTGTGTACAGTCATGTTGCACTTGGCATGAACCACATACCTCAAAGAGAAGTGAACATTTTTTGATTTATGTCACGCATGAGACATACCTAATGTTGTTCAGCAAATGGGGTTTTTTCTGTGAAAGTTCTCATGTCTGACAGTGGCATAGCAGGTCCATAAAATTTGCCATTAAGCTCAGTTCAGTGGCAGTACCTCTCACGTGGCCTTCTGCCTTTAACAAGAACTGGAATCAAAAGGCCTTGCATGAGGCAACATTCTGTTGGATACATACATATTAGAGAGTAAAGACAGTTGGGTTTTTTGGTTATTAATTAGTTGATGGGTTAATTCTGTTGCAATTGCATGTTCATAGTCCAAATTCTTCTTGTGTGTCATGAGGTAGTTCTGTAATTGAAATAGTAGATAAACCAGCTGACACAAAGATGAGACATAAGTAGACTGATAAAAATACACATCCATAAGTCTGAAAAAGTTCTTGGATTGCAACAGAATGAGAAACACCCGTCTATTGATGTCATGCCTGTAGAAACAAAGGTGGAATAAATTACCCTGTTTAACAGGAGCTTGGGAGCTTTATGCAGCAGTATACAGGGATCTGTATCCTGAGTACTACAGATACAGCAGAGAGAGAACTCCAGTGAGATGACTTAAATGCAAACAACTAATAGCAAAGATACCATGGTGTCCGCCTTATATTCTACTAATCAAGAAATAATCAAAAAATGCCCTAATGAAACCCAGCTTTTATCTCATTCCTTATGCTGTCACAGCCTCTGCCATTTCTCCTTTAGCTTTTTTCCAGTTATGCAAGGAAGCTCCATCATCTAAGTGACACACAAATAAAATGTCATAGCTTTAAATCCTGGGTGGAAGGAACACTGCAAAGAGTTACGATCAATAGGGAAGGAGGAGATGGCCTCACCCTCTATACCTGTTATACACCTTCTCCCTCACTAGTGTAAAATGTTAATAACAATAAAAGCAAACTCTGAACTGCAGTTTTGAATGATCCACCTGAGCACTGTAAAATGAGGTTAGCAGACCAACTAGTAGGTTGGTCCTGGGGGGGACCTGGTTCCCAGTTTGTTTAGTGCTGGAGGTGCCATGGACAGGATGTTATCCTTCATTGTTGCTATATGACTATTGCTTAGTGGGTCCCAGCTTTCAAAAAATAGTGAATGGTGTGATTCATATCAGCTCCGTACCTCTGGCACCAGGAATTCCCATGGCACTAGGAAACTAAGAAATTATTTAAACAACTTCCCTTCCCTTAAGAGTATCAGAAGCCCCTGGGATGATGCTAGGTACTCTCTCTACTCTTTAGTTGACCTTTTCTCTGTCAGACTAGTCCATGTAGATGGCTTGCCAGAGATCAGAAACCCACAGACTTTTTCTATTGGACCGTACCAAAGAGTAAGCATTTCTCTGTATTTGGGGTTAAAATGTTGATTTTTTTTATTTATTTTGTGATTTCTGGAACTCTGCTACGCAATGCAAGACTGCAGGAAAGAGTGAATTATAACTGCTCTCATTTTTAATAGCCTTCTTCACTGAAACATTAAATCACGTGAAACCCTGTCGAGAAGGACTTGGGGATACTGGTAGATGAAAAGCTGGACATGAGCCAGCAATGGATGCTTGCAGCCCAAAAAGCCACCCGCGTCCTGGGCTGCATCTCCCGCAGCGTGGCCAGCAGGTCGAGGGAGGGAATTAGTAAGGCAAATTTTGGCTGGCTTCCCAAGTTTGTGTATTATGCAACATTAATGAAGTCTGCAGGTTCTTGATGGGAAGATCTAGTAGAATAGCCTGGACAGTGACAGTGGTTGTTCCCAGTGGACTGGAAAATCCCTGTCAAGCAGGGTGCACTCAGTGCTGTTGGCACAGACAGTTTTAGGAGGAGCCTGTAATTCATGATTCACCAAACAGTTTCTGGGAGTTGTGCTGCGTTTTTTTTCTTACTGTCTCATTGTGGTGCCTCTCTTAGTCATTTTGCTAGGAGTAGTGGAGGCTGTGGACAACATAAGCTGTTTGGTATGTGTCTGGAAAGCATGACCCTTTACATCCCACTCTGCTCAGCTGCTTTGGCCATGTGCTGCTTTGGCCTGTGTCATATCTAACCAGTGAGCTGGATCTACCTGTCCTCCTCCTCCTCATGGAACAGGCACTGTTGGAGACATTGCCATTGATGGTTAGCTGGGCCCCTCAAGGAGAGAGGAGACTCTGGTCCCGTGTGTGTGACAACAATGTGTACATGACCACTGAGGAGAGCATTTTGAAAGGTTCATGCTCATAAATTTAGCATTCCATTCCAAGAACCACAGCTCTTGTGCGACAGAAAAGCAGAGAGAGATATAAAGAAGTCCCGACTGACAACACAGTCTTCAGATGGTGTTTATTAGGATGTCAGAGTTAGGCCATATATGCAACTTCAGTGGCTTTCTACAGCCTGCTATTGCTTCTGTGGCAAAGATTCATAACTTGAAAACTCTCCATACTTCACCTGATACATTAAATAGACTTTCATGGCATTCCCAGTGGGTAGAAAGCATATGTAATGTGGCTCCCAGTTGTAGCATAGTGACTCAGTAACAGGCATAGGGGAACATAGCTGGAACAAAAATCTTGGTTATTTTTCCCCCTTCCCTATGAGACTAGAATGTGGCTTTTTTTACAGTTGTGAAACCTGGCTTGCAGTAAGAAAAAAAGGTTTAAATTGTGTTGCATCCAGCACCCTGCCATCCTGATTTACTGAAACTGGCTCGAAGTCAGGTGCTTCTACTGCATTCTAGCCAAGCTTTCAAGCTGAGCTTCTCATCAATCCTGCTCTTTCCCTCTCACTCCATTGTCAGTGCCACAGAAGGGTGGCCAGACTCTTCCAGTCAACTATATTCTTATTTATGCTTGGCCTTTTAAAACTGCCAACCTTCGTGTGAGGGTTTAAGTTACATTGACTTGTCAGTAGGGTTGGCTTAAGGGGCAGTGGCATTCAGCCTGAGGTGGAAACTAAAACCCAGCTTGACTCAAGTCTTTTTTCCAGGGAAAAAACAAGTGACTTGCTCGCTCAGTTCCTCTCAAAGGGGTTCTTCCCTTCCGTTCTAGCCCACATTTTCCAACTCTGGTTATCTATCTGGGAGGAGGACCAGCAAGCCCATTGTCAAACATTAGCCACAACTGCTTGTCCTGGAATAAATACTCCATTGTGGAGATTCTGAGGGCTGGTGACCAGGGTGGAGTCAGTCTTTGGATGTTGTGTCATCCTGTCCTGTTCAACAGCATTTTCCTAGCAATTGTAGATTCACTATGGAAGGCACTCCTTTCTGGCATGCTTTGTTAGGTTGTTTCTTCCTCTTCTCATGTCCCAAGTCATAGAGAGTCCATGCTGTGCAAAGAAAGGTGAAATGACATATTTTCCTATGGAGAAAACAATAGAAATGGAAGACCACTCAGTTCTGGTAGTTTCAGGAGAATGTAAGCAGTGATGATACAGTTCTTTGCCTGGTTTCTTAAAACACAGACAGGAAGCCGTCTGCAAACTATGTAGAGGCTGAGAAATGACAGGAACTGATAATTTGATAGACATAAAGGATAAATATAATGCAGCTACATGTCCTGTGACTATATAAAAACCTGCAGAGTGCATGATAGCTGGTAAATGAAAAAGTTCAGTAACCAGAAGCAATGATCCTGAAACAGAACCAGGTATAGCATAGATGGTAACTTGAAAAGTAGAGTACATTATCCTGGATGCAGCATATGCTAGTTAACCATCTTTTTCTGGGATAGCCCCCCGAGATACCACCAGGACTATAACAACAAGAAGTTCCATATTTTTGGTGCCATGGATTTCTTGCTGATCTTGGTGATCAGATTTTGATTTTGTTCAGACAGATGAACATGGCTTAACATGTATTTTGATTTATCTATTCCATTTTAATTGTAGATACGTGTGTCCTTCTCAGTTCTTGTGTCAATGGCTGAAATCATTAGATAGTTATGACCCAAGATTATAAGTCCTTTGTCTTGTTTATTTGTGTAGCTGCTTCCACTGGGATATCTGGAGAGAAGTACTGATCCTGCCTCCAATTAAGCCAGGGAGGATTTTGCTACAAATTTATATGTAGGATTGGATTTGCAGTAGCATAGGTGAAGCCAGGTTTTTTCAAGGCTCTGCTGCTGCAAGTAAATTTGTATGTGTGTTTATCTCATATATATGGTGACACTCTGTAAGCAATACAGAAGCAATTCCCTGTATAAAATTCCTCTGGACACACTTAACACAGTGTTGGATTTTTTTTTGTTTTGTGCTGTTCCATTGAGGAGTAGAGAGGAGCTGCTGCTAAGCTGTGTTCCTTCTCTTTGGAGAGAGAATCAAGAAGAATGAGCTGAATGAGCTCAAAAATGTCTCCCTTCCTGTTACCCCAGTCTTCATTGCAGTGAAGGATCACATTAGTACAAGCTCTCCTTTGGAGAATATGGAGAAAACCCCTGGCTCTGACACCAGTGTCATCAACCCAGACAGAGAGGGGACAGACCCACTCCACTGGTGATTCAGACGGGCCACTCCTGTTCTGTGAAATCCATGGGTACCCAGTGAGATGCTAAAAGAGTGGGGCTGCATAAGTGAGGCTGAATTTGTGCAAAGTAGAAGCCACAATCACACCCTTATCCACAGCCTTCGTATAGGAGAAATTCATTCCCTCTTCACCTCTCTGTCAAACCTGGAGGGTAGCTGTGCAGTCAGGCACGAGAACCCAGAGAAGGGAAAAACATCTCAGAGAAAACCAGGTACCTGGGGCTTCCCTGTGATAGTGTTTTCCTGTCCCAGCCCCGGCTGCCAGCCTTCCCCTGGGCTCTGAGGATGGGCTGGTGACACCCACGGTTTCCCTAGTTCCTTGTTTGACCTTTGTTCTCTTCCTGACGTTTCTGTTCAGATAAGAGCTCTGTGACAGACGCAGCTTGGCTGAGGTGGTATTTTAAGTTGCACATTGATATCATTGTGAATACAGGAAAACACAATATGCTAATGCAGAGTATTGAAGAGAAGTGGACTGGAAGGCATGTTAGAACTAGATCTACTAGAACTAGATCCACTGGATCCACATCCTGTGTGGGCATTTCTGGTATCAATAGCCAGGAGTTGGATATGATTTTCAACTTCCAAGAAAGATCAGATTAATTAGGGAGTTCCTAGACTGAGTATCTACTACAGGTAGATAATTGCCAGCTTTGAGTGGGAGATTCCTCTGCCTCTTTTGGGAATGGAAATAGGTCATATGAAGAAACCTGAATTTTAATGTCCTATTCCAAGTCAAGTTTTTATTCTTTGACATTACTTGATATCTGATAGCCTTGTCCTTTCTTATTTGAGAAAAATGTTTGAAAAAAAGGTTTGATTTCTGTTGGTATCAGACATATGCTTAAGTTTCTGACATTTTCGTTTAAAGGTAAATTACACAGAAAATTACTTTACTAATTGGACTTTTACAGCTTTACATTTCTTTGCTCTTTTACTGTTTTGTCATCATCTTCTGTTGGGTACATTTTACCCACCCCCGCTGCCTATTCATCAGTTTTCCCCAAAAATGGCTTTTTCTATGTGGAACATCCTCTGTTAAGGTTTTAATAATGCTTTTCCTTCATTCTCCTCGAGGCACACATGGGGACAAAAGTAACTGTCAACCAGTAGCAGAAAGGCATGTGGCCCTTAAGCAATTTCTGACACTTCTCTGATTTACATTACTTTTAAATAAGTAAAAATTATGTAACTCTGTATGTAATGCCTCTTTTTACTACTGTGTCTCAAGACTTGTGATATTTATTTTTATTCCCTGGCAGAATGGGTGTTTTGTTACATATTAATCAAAATTGCTTTTTTGTAAACCACGATGCCCGTAGCAGAAAGCAAAGAACTTCAGTAGTGCTGGGGGTCATCCAAGCACCACTGAAACACTTTTAATAATAAGTACTGATAACTAAAATTCCATCTGAGGTATTTTCCAAAATAGGAGAACAAAAGAAATATTTCCTTAAGGGTTACCTATTTCTGTGGAGGGGTGTATGTGCATTACAGTTTTGCTATGATTTTTTGACAAGTCCCCATAATTAAAAAGATCAAAATTATTTACAGAGGTTATGCAGAGTTTACAGTTCCATATTCTTCCTGTCACCACGAATGCTGAAGGGCACAACTGTCTATCAGGCACTGTCATTCTCTTACTAAGTATAATTTAGGTTTTCTTCTTCCTCTTGACCTTTCAGAAGCGGGCAAACAGGCAATCGATGCCTGGAAAGCATTCCAGCTTCTTCAAGTTTGAGAAACAGATGAATCTACCTCATGTTTTTACCAGGTGCTTTTGTTCTTCCAGTGGATGAAGGGGTTCTCCTGCCTTGCTGGGGGAACATTGCTGGATGCTTGGCTGGCTGTAACTTCTGTAACTTCTTTCTCAGAGTGACCATTTGTCGCTCGCTTATCACGTGACTTCAGAGTGTCACGTGACTCAGGATGTTCTGAAGAGTACAGTGATACACGGTGTGCCTCCATGTGCATTATCCCCACCAAAACCAGTGATCACCTGTCCGAAAGGAGGGTACTTCTCATTACGCATCATAAATGGCTGATTGTGTAGGGAGGCAGACCAAACAATGACAAAAAGGCTGTCTTTTCTGTGGAAGGAGAACTGGATCATTCCTATTTCCGTTTTGGATCAAATTTGAGAGTTACAGTTTTGAATTTGTTCAAATTTAAGAATCGCCATGGATCGTATCTGCCAAGCTGTATGTCTTATGTTCTTGGATGGGATTCTTTACAGCTTTTGATTGACAATCAGAATGTTATTATGTACTGCAGTCTTTTTAATCCAGTTGGTGTGAGACTGGGATGCCTAATGCCTCGTATTTACCTTACTCATAACTACAAACATGCGTCCAGCTGATTTCACTGGCAACATTTGTTAATAATGGGGTCAGAGTCCATGTTTACACTTCATTTCCTCTTCAGTTGTTAGTTTAACTGTCTGCTGCTTGAATTCTGCTCAAAAGAGAGATTTTCACAACTGAATAGTATTTTCTTCCATGCTGAGCTCCTCTGATAGCAAGAATCAAGAAGTTCTAAAGGAAGGAGACAGTTGGAATTTTAGCTTTGGGGTGCCTAGAACTCACAATTGTGACTTTTTTCTTTGCTTTTCCAGAATAAATACAACGTTTAATTTTTAGTTACACATTAAGGATCTACATACCCTGTATGGATTCATTAAGGATCTACATACCCTGTACGTATCCATGGTTCTCACTGTCTTCTGTGGGAAGACTTGTTGGAGAAGAAATGCAGAGTTGAGTTGTCTTACTAAAATCTTTCTTCATCCACAATTAAGAGAGTGCATTATTTTGCCCAATGTGTCTCAGATTGCTTGTGGTTTGACCTTGCAGTCTCTGTTCTTCCTGTTGTCAGCATTAGGCTCTGTAGACTCTTGGAGTGCTCATCCTTATGGGAAACGTGTCACTACATTTTTTAGACTTACCCTGCAATGGATTTATTCCTTTTTTTACTGCTGTAGCGGAGAGCAGAATCTGAGGATTTTGCCTTTACACTGTTGTAATTGTTCATTAATTACTCAGTTAATAAATAAATTAAAAAATGAGGCAGGTCATGCAATGGTAAGTCTGTAAAAACTTCTGTAAAAGTTTGTATTCTTCTTTTTAGGAACCAGTTGAAAATGTATAAAATCTCGGATGCTTTGTGGATTGCATGCTGTTTGTTGACTGCTCCATGCTATCCAAAGATAAGCCCATGGAGGGAAGGATGTGACGTGCTATTGCTGTTATCAGACTATTAGTACTTTTTTTGAGCTTGGATTTCTTGACTAGAGTTTTGGAGGGCGAATAGGACATGCCCCACACCTTCTCCCAATGTTTTTGCCCCTCCTGTTCTTCCTTTGCTGTTGCAGCTTTGATAAGCCTACCCTGTTCCTCTTTCCAGAGCGTTCATATGAAGGGTGGTGCGTTTTCATATTCCTTTCGCCCTCCACCAAATTACCTTGCAATTACAAAATTTGTAATAGGTACAGCAACAAATTGGTTGCTCTGCAAACAGACATCCAGATGGTCTAAGGCATATGAACTGTTTTGTATTACATACTGTTTGTGGCTGGTAATTATTGATTTGTTGTTATCAAATTTGCTAAGCTAGGAGTAGACTTACACTGCTGGTAAAAGCATCCACATGGAACTTCAAATGATCCTTGGCACTGAAAATCTTGCCTCTGGGTATGCTCTGTCCATCCTTTTAGTATAATTTTTGTCATTGTCTGTTGAGACAGGGCTCTGTTGCTGAATTGTTACTAAACAAAAGGATATTCTTGCTGTTCCTTCATTTAGTTACATCTTCCTTTTTTTGCAGGCAATGTTTGTCCCAGCTTGAAACTGAATTTGTTGTTACTCCCTCATTGAAGGCCCATGTGGTTTTCAGATATAGTATACTAATATCCTGTCAAGAGCAGAGTTGGAATATATTAACTATTTCACAGATTTATCTTTTATTATACGCTAAAGTTTCTTTTATTTCCTGAGATTTGACATGGACCATTTAATTTCATTTTGTTAACGTGGTTATTGAAAACATTGATGATAGTTCTTTCTGAAAGAATTTGACAGTCTGGGTGTCAGAAGTAAAACAAATTTTAAACTTATATTAAATTATACTTACATTAAATTGGATCTTTTTGTTTCAAAACAAGACAAATTTTTAGTGCTTTTTCAGGGACAAGTTGTATTCAGACCTTCACTTGTATGGTCAAACACAAATCGTGAATTCCTTTTCACCACTTCAGTTTAAACTCTATCATGAAGTATAAAAGAAAGGGTGCAAGACTGTGTGCTGATGCATTTCTCACTGAAGCATGGAATATACACAAAGTGAAGAGCAGCTGTATTTTTCTTTTTGTGTCATTGAAGCAATACAAACTACATTTAAAGAGAGGAGAAATGGCTTTACTGTAAATAGGTTAATTAATGGAGGTTTTGCAGCAGCCTCTGTTAAATTGGTTTTATTTCCATGGCAACTCTCTCTGCTTCCTGGATAACTTTGTTTCAGTAAATGCAAGACTGAAGTGAGTTGGAAGATAGGCCTTTCTGCGTAGTAATAAGTGGGCAACTACAATAAATTTCCGTATCATGATCAGATAAATATAGGCACTTAACCTTGTTGTGTAGGGAATGTAATGTTACAGGTTGCTGAGAACCAAATGTCAGCAAAAATAAATAGGTAATTGAGAGTGAGAGCCTATTGATAGTGCCAGTTCATCCATGCTGAAAGCACATACAGGATCTTGGCTGTAAGAAACATAATGCATTACTTTTTTGTTTCCTTTCTTTCTGCTGTGAAATTTTACTGTGCTTACTAGTGTGACTACAGCCAGGTAACTGTTAATCTATTCTATAAAAAACCCCTCTTGCTCCTGTTTCTGCTTCAGATTTGAAGCTGGCCACCGTGCAATTAGAAGGCCTAGAGAGAGGTTTACCTGGACATGGTTTATTTCAGAGATATATCATGTATGTGTTTAGGGATTAGTTTTGTTTTTCTGAAGGCATGGAAGTAATCCAGTTTGAATGCAAAAGACTGAATTGTTCCATAAAAATAGAAGAACTAGAACTGCATATTCAGGGTGGGTTACAAAACTACTTCTTTTTTTTTTTTTTCAAACAGCAAAATAAAATTCTGATCTTTTTCACATGTGCCTTTCCTCTGAAAACTATGGTGTAGCACGTCTAACAATAATTTATGTACTCAGCCTCGATTTGTTAAACTTTTTTTGTAAATGGTTAAAACTGTGGTCAGAGTTGACTCACCCTCAGTAGATTAGTTATCGCTTGCGTTAATATTTAATGGTATGGTACCAGGCTGTACCCTGTTACTTTCAGAACACTCCCATGTTGTTTTGAGAGATAATACATCTCCTGCCTCAATACCAGGTATCTATGATAGAGTGTGCTGTGTGGTCTCAAAGACCTGGTGCTTCTGTTGCATTTGTCTTTATGTAAAAGCTGTGATGGATCCCAATAGTGCAAATGTTACGAGTCTGAGATCCTAACTCTGGTCTTGCTCAGAAAAAAATTAGAAATCAAATAGGTGAAAAAAAATAGAAATAATTCTAGTTAGTTATCTGTAACTCATTGTGAAAAATATGCTGACCCTTTTGAAGCTGGCCTGAGGTCAAAGGGCTGTAGCAGCCTTTAGATTACATATTTCACTTTTTTTCATGACTGTGTTTCAAGTTGTCTTTTTCCTACATCTCTCTCTGTCCAAAGTGCCCAAGACCAGCCGTGCCACTGAGATGAGCTGCTTTCTGCTGCTGCTGCTGCCCACCGCTGGTCACCAGAGCCTCACCTCCCATTCCCGTGCCATCACCCATGTCCCTGCTCTTTCAACACATCATAATCTTTCTGCCGGTGAGAGACATAGTTAAGAAATACTTAAGAAGGCACCTCTGTGCTGCAGAAACAGAGATCTGACAAAAACACCCCAATAATTTATAGGCTCTTACCCTCTTCGGCAGTTGGCTAACCTGCTTCTGTTTCTCCCCCTTCTCTCTTTGTTATGTTTTTAACACTTTCGCAAGAGGACAGAAAATGTGCTCCCTGTCCAGAGGAGTGCCCTGGACATCCCCCTCCTCTGGGGCCAGCTGCCAGCAGCCAGAGCCAGCCTGTGGATGGCCAGAGCTCAGCCTCCTAACCGGGACCACCGGCAGCACAGTGTGGCAACTGGCCAGGGTCCACCTGGGTGTCTATCACCCCTGGAAGAGGAGGCATGGCACTGGCTTGCTGGCAGCAATGCTCGTGCATCTATGCAGAGGATCAAGGGGCTGATCTGCCTGAAAACTGGTTGGTTGTTGGCCGTGTTTTAATTTCCTCCACTGCATTAGTTTTCATCCATGTTAGTTCTCTGATCCGGTCCAAGCAAGACCACAGGAATGCCAGGACTAATATCAGGGAAAAAGAGGAATATGTAGCTGCAAGTAGAGAACAGGACTGAATTTCCAGCAACAATTAGTTAGATCAGTTTAAGTCAACTGTTAAATTGCACCTTGAGACTGTGAAGCTAACTGCTGTGGTAAGTGGGCCTCTCCAGACAGTAACATGAATCAGTTACATTAAAGTTTTATGGATGGCTATTTTCATTAAGATAACTTTTTTACAATGATATTCACTTAGCCTCTGTGAGTTTAAGGCAAAACAAGGCAGAGCTGGCTGGAACTTGTTCCGCATAGGAGGTCTGAATCTGGCCTAATTAGTGAGATGCTTCATCAGGAGGATGTTGCTGACCTTGGTGGAATTCAGCTCCTTTGAAATGAGTATAGATGAGCAGGTGGATGCAGGAGGGTTGCTGTTGGGGGTGGCTGTGGTGGTTCCAGCTCTTGCTTACAAGAGAAATCTGTGTATGTGTTTGCTGCAAATTGCTCCCATTGCTGTTCTCGAAGGTAGGAGTGAAACCCAGTGTTTGTGCTAGTGGTGGAAATGTGTAAGTCGTGGTGCTTTCAAGATGCTCTTTCTGTTTCTCTGCTGTTCTGGCCATCCTTGTGTGCTGTGCAGTGTGCCCTGGGTAAAAACCCACGAGCAGCCCCTTTGCCTGCTGTCCCTCCTGCTCAGCTGGGAGACAGTCACAGAGCAAACAAAGCCAGGCCAGGATTTTCCTTTCATCCTTGCCAAAGGGATGGCAGTGGGTGTCCAGCGTGGGGTGGTGGGCTGTCCTGGCAGTGGGTCTCCCCAAAATGCCATCCAGTGTTCCCTGCTCTGGGGGGCGACAGCCTCAAGCCATGGCTCAGAGAGGTTGTATCTCAACTGGGGTTCCGTACTCAGACTTGCTCATGGTTAGAATATGTATCAGCATTGGGCTCAACAAAATTCGTGTGACATGTCGGGTAGCAGCAGGATACTGCTTTGGAAACTGGCAAAATCTTGCTGTGCTGGCATCTCCTGCCTTATTTTTCCTAAGCTAGAGGCATTGTCTTGTTTTAATCCTTTTTGAGGTATCCCTCTCTGTTTTGCCTTCTGGATTACTAGCAGCCTGGGGTGATTTTAGAAACCAAGAATGGACTTATGTATGTGGTAGTAAGAGCTTCTTTTAATAGTTTCAAGTTCAGTCTGTGTGAATTAATTTTAGTGCTGTATGCTAACTTGTTGGTAGGTAATTCTTACATCATTTAGAGCTGGGAATAACAGTTATCAAATTAAACCAGGTGTCTTTCTCTACTTTTCATTGGAGGAGATTAATTTTTTTTTTAAATGATTAATTAAATCATCATTAAATCAAAACCTCAGTACACCTTACAGCTTGGTTGTAGCAAAGTAGGTTCCTTTAGATCATTGCCAGTCTCTGTCATAATACCGTGCCGTGTTGTGCTTAATTGACCTGACAGGGGATTCTCCTCAGTCCCTCTGGCTGTCATTAGAGTATGACCTGGTGTGGGTGCTTCAGTTGCTGTCACGCCCTTGTCTTTTTGAGTAAAAGTATTGTATGCTCTTGCAGTGTAATTATCTAGAATAACTCAAAGCTACCTAACCTGCTACATGGTGTCATCTTTACACAATGAGGTCTATACCCCAATTCATCTTTGTGTTCTGCTGGTTTTACTGACTTACCAGTCTCTTTAATTTGAGTGTAGAGCTCATCCTGTAAACTTGACAACAGTGTTGAAATGTGCTAGGCCATTTTATATGTGCACGTGCATGGGATAAAATTGCCATTTCTCCAGAACTCAGGGAGGGAGGAGCTCTGGTTGCATGGATGTTTCATCTTGTGCTTACAGGCAGAACCACATGCTCTCAGGCACAGGAGACCTGCACTGTGACTTTGTCAAAACTCGTGGGTTTTAATGGCATGCTTTTTTTTTTTTTTGTATCTGTAAATGGAAGTCACTGATGTGTGTGATTTTTTTTTTTTTCCTTAGTGTTTTAATAAACCATTACACTTCATAGAATGCTATTTGTCAAAGCATCACAAACGAGCACAAACTTTAAATCTCCCCACCTTTCTGTGGTACAGACTGCACTTCTTTACAGCCAGGCAGAGTTTAAGGACAAACTGTCAAACTTGGATTCTTGACTTGTTGTCAAACCTGGATTTCTAAAATTAGTCACCTATGATTTCTATTGAGGCAACAGAGTAAGTGACCTAAATTTCAAGGTGCTGAATATATCCTAATACTCTAATTGAAATCTTTGGCGTTTGGGATGTGAACTGCAATCAGCTCTCAGCATGAACAGCAATTTGGAGTAGTTGCATGTTTTTCAAGAAACACTTGTAGCCCTCAAGCAGAAATCTTTCTCTCATTCCCATTACTACAGGCAGTGATGTGAGTGACTTCTTGGTACCTAGTCTGGCTCCACATTCCCTTGCTGTTTCTGTGCAGTCTCTATGCTGTGCTCTTCTGTCCAAAAACACTGCTGGTTTTACCTGCCTGTAAAGAACCACCTTCTTTAAAGCTAAGGGAGAAGTGAGATGCAGCTTATCCAGTTTTGAGGAACCCTATTCTCTTCAGGACAAGGTCAGATGATGGCCTTCTGTCTGAAGCTTTAACTTGCCAGATGACATTGTATATCTGCCCTGACTTTGGCACTTGCACAGCGAATGCCAGAGTTCATTGAGGGATTTCTGTCCTTCTTCAGCCCCGCTGTGCTGACAGCGGTCATTAGTAACACACAGGGGGTTGGTTTGTAGATTCAAATGGTAAGAAATCTCTGTTTCAGCTCGATGGCCTGTACTCAGTGTTTATCTTCCACCTGTTCTGCCTGAAAGCAAGAGACCTCTGATACTGCTGATAGACCTAGAAACAGTACTTCCTTAGTGGTGGTACACTTTGGTGATGTCTGTAATGATATGGAGTCAGATGTTTTGAGAACTGTTGTTAGTCTTTCAAAAGTAACAAATATGGAAGATATAAGACAAAGACTTAAAAAAAAAAAACAAACACAACAAAAAACGTTATCCTGGATAATATGTATTTCTGTCACACATAGAACAATTGTTACAATATAGTCATAATAATGGAAAAAAACCCCACAACCAACCAAAAAAAAAAAGACAATAGAATGTTTAGTTCTACTTGATATTATAGGGCATGTGATACAAAGAGTTTGCTCCTAAGTTATTTTTAAGTTGGAGTGCTTCTAGTCAAAAGGTATACATATGATCATATGTATAGGTATACCTCCCAAGTACTATGTACAGGAAAGCAAAGTTGCATTTTAAATTTCTTGCTGATTAGATATTTGAGCTTTGCCTAGCTATACTTCCTAATATTCTTCATACTTCTGAAAACGTGTGTAGCTCTGTTTTATACTGAGGCTTTATAATAAAATGGTAGTTGGGTTGCAAAATGGTGAAAAAAGGGAAGGTTTGTATTCTTACCACAGAAGAAAGTACTACTTGTGTTGTCTCGGCAGGAAGGTCAGCACACTCTGCACACCCACCTGATGGGCACGGTATCCTGTATCACCATAATGCTCCTTGCTCCCAAGAGCAATCGTTCTGTCTAATCCAGGGCTTGCAGGAAAAAGTTATTAGTCATTCATTAAGTGGCACACCCATTGCCTATTTAGAAATATTTTTAGAAAGAGGCAGAAGTCCACAACATGCCTCACAGAGTCTATTATGAAATATGTGCTATGTGCACACCCATGCCTGTAGCCTCTACTCGAGGAAACATTAATTACATCAATGGGAGTTGTGTCCAAGTTGAGCAATAGAGGACAGATGCTTAGGACTAATGGGCTACCTGTCGAGCTAATGAACTTCCTATTTTCAAAGCAGGAAAATCCATGTACTGAGTAATACTGAAACCAAAACATCTAGGTACATAGCAGCTTTGGAAGCAGGCATAAAGCTTTACAAGACCTTTGTAGACTTAGCAAGATAATTTGTGTTAGTTCAGTGGTAAAGGAGGTGTTTGCTTTAATGCTCAGCAGGTGTGTGTGTGGCATCTGAAACCCGGGACAGATTTGTACATGCTCCATGCGTGGCCTGCCTGGAGGATGCGTGCTGGAAGAGGAACGAGAAGTGCTTCGTCTGTCTTGATGTGGCCTATGGCTAGACCTGCAAAGGGGCCTCTGAGCTGGCACTGGTTCCAATGGGTGTTGAGATACCTGCACTGGAGCCTTGCGGTGGGCGATTCCTCCCTCTGGGGTGGATTTCACAGCAGGAGGCTGGGAACCTGGCTGCTGGAGTATGGAATGTATTGTTGGCCAGGAGGAGGAGTGGGCCAGTCTCCCACTGGCCCACTGTTGAAGTCTTCCCTGTCGAAGGGAAGAGGGGATTTGGGAGGTGGTGGCAAATCGGCGTGCAGAGGAACACTTTAAAAGTGGAGCAAACATCGCTGCTTTTGGAACCTAGCTGTATCAGTTGGGGTGTCCAGTTCTTAACAACGGGTCATTAAAACGCCTCGCCAACATGAGGGAAACCACGGGCCTTCCTCAGCCTGAGGGGACTTTAAGCCCCATCTCTTAATCGATGTGCAACCCCTTATCAGTAGGCTGGTCTTGCTGGGAGTGCCGCCTTCTCCTTCCATGTGTAACCTTGAGTAACAAAAGGGCTCCCGTGCCATGAGGCTGCAGCCTGGGGATCAGGGCTGTGGCAGCCATTGTCTGATAAATCACAAGTTTAGGTACATGCATATTTGGCTGAGTTTACATGGTGTCTCGCTTCTGCTGATGTCCTCTGAAGAGCAAGCAGACTTGCGGTCTAGGCTTTTATTCTTTGGCAGGTAGTTTACAGATCCTGTGCTGAAGGCACAAGAGGGCTCTTTGTGATTTTATGTGCTTCTCACTAAGGGGATCGACAGACACCTTTCTGCTGCAGGCAGGTTCTGAGCTTTTTTGCCTTTTGGGAATACTAAGCAAAACCAAAGGCCTCAATCTGACCTGAATGCACCAAGTATTAAGTGATCTTCAAATGCATTGTGAAAAACACATAACTGTAACTAACCCACAGTTGAAATCTATTTTGTGTAATGCTTATGTCTTATTCTGAAAGATTGAGTTGGAGAGGCAGGGGAAGCCTCTGCCTTGCTGTTAGGAGTTTGTGTATTTGTGTTATGAAGAAATACCTTCACTCAGTTGATTTGAATATAAATTTCTAAGAATGCTGTTTTTGTTGTTTAAAGCACAGAAGAAAGCTTGGTTGGTTGGTTGGTTTTTTTCTCTGTAGTATGTGAACATTTGGGAAACACCTCCAAAGTTCAACTCTGAAAGTATGAGTTTTCAGGCGTTTACAGTACAAGTTCATTGAAGCCCAGTCAGAAGGCATGACTTCAAGTCATTCACTACAGTGAATAGTTTTCCACTACTAAATAAAATGTGGCTTTATTTGAGAGAGGTTTTCAGTATGAAACTGTTTTCATTTTCATGTTGAAAATATTATGTTTTGCAAGCTACAATATAAACTTCAAAGAAAATCTTCCATATGATTTAACCTATTTTTACAAATAACTTTATACTATTTCATAATTCTTCATAGCTAACTACTGCACAACGCTGTGAACAATATGATTAAATTAATACCTCGCATAAGTTATGTGAATAATGTCTGGGTGCAGAGAGCTTTTCACACAATAACACTGGACACTTTAAAACATGTGGTAAATCTCATACGTTTATACTTTTGTTGTTCCTGCTTTCAGACAGGGGTGATAACACAGCTGAGTCTCTGAATGCGGTGGCTGAGGACGTGAAATGCAGCTTCACTGATGCGTTCTCAGTCTGTGCTGACCCTGACAAAGGGTACCTAGAAAAAAGGCTTGCCCAGATCCTACACTGAGGAGCATTTTCAACTGATTAACTTTAAAAAGTATTTTCTCTTCCCTTGCACGTATGAATTAGGCATGCAAGTACACTCTGTAGTATGAGGAGGAACTCATCACTGCACGCTTTCATCTTCTTCTGTACATAGGATGGTCATAAGACTTCCTTCAGAATTATTTAGTTTGAAGTACATCTGTCTCTGATAAATAATTTGGCTCAAAAATTGTTTGTTTTTATAACACTAGTCCACATATTTAGTCGTACTACTTAAAAAATGAAAGACAGCAGGAAAAAAGCAAATAATTGATAAATTGCAGCAAAGACTTATTAGAAACAATAAGTCTGTAGATTTTAAATAAACTAAAAAGTATAGAAATGCAAGAGGTCCATTGATGTCTTACCCTAATTTTAAGCAGTAAGCTTTAAGATGTTCAATTTCAAAAATTATTCCATAATGACTACGTGATATTTCCCTCTTGCCTAAGAATAACACTTAATAATACAAATTTTGTTTGGAGAGTCAAGGAACAGAAAAGGAGGAGGAAGAATTTATCTCAAGCTTTAAATCTTGGTCAGCATGCTTAGAGAATCATACAAATGCTACAGGACACCCCAGAGTTGTTAAATTCTTTTTTATCCACAGGTGTCTGTGCCTCTTCACACCTGCTTTCTGTCACAGAGGAGTGGCAAATGCAGTATCAGCAGCGTCCCTCCCTTAGGCAGAGGAGAGGAGGAGACCTCCGTCAGTCAGAGATGCCTGTAGCTCTAAGAGCTCTGCTGCTTTCTGTGGGAAACGGTCAGTGGAGTTCAGGGTGGTGAGAACTGCACCAACGTGTGGAGCAGAAAGTGGAAGGTGAACCCAGGGGCAGGTGAAGAGGGCAGTAAAGCTCTCCAAACACACTCCACGTGGCTGTGCTTCCTCTCCAGCACTATTCTTGCTGTTTAATGACTTTTGTTTCATTAGTATGTTTGAAAGGCAGAAATGAAATATTGGAGGCTGATGGGGTTTGCAGTCGGGACAAATTCAGTAAGGTCCATGGTCAGCAAGATCTTGTAGCTAAAAGTCATCTTCTTGTTTTGTACAATGCCAGACTTATTGAAGAAAAATTAAGAAAGTCCTATGATTACAGTGATTACTCACACACAGGTAGAAATTCGTATGTATTTAAGTATCATGTTGTGTTAGTTTGTTCTTGTGTACTTTAGATTGGTATGTTTACTTTAGTTTATTAGTAGGATTGTGTTTGAACTTAACCAAATATTAGTTATAAACTTGAAATGCCTTATTGATATAGGCATTAAGTGGCTATAAGAGGACTTTAGCACCAACCAGTACTTTGTCTTCATATGATAACATATACCATTTCAAAGTGTCTGTCTGAAACCTGGTGTATCTGGTTTATTTCAGATCATGGCTTATACTACCACTTTGGAGTTTTTCTCCTTAAATTTCCTCCAGTTCTGTACTAGTGCAAAGAGTCTAGACTAATCCAGCCCTTTGCTTTAATAAAGCATGTATGGATTAGATCACATTTTTGTTGTTTCTCTGTATGAACATAACCCCTGGGTCCAGTAGGACAGGTCAAAAGACAGGATGAATTACGTATTGTAGGTATACAGTGGTTTATTTTTAACTGAGCCAGAATTTTTTATGTGCTAAACTGGATTATTTTCTGCATTTCAAGTACTAAGAAGCCAGTTCTGGAAACATCTTGCTGTTAGAACTAGACAGTTTACTTCACTGTGGTGGATCCTCAAGGCAATGTCTGCGCTTCCCCCAAGTGCAAGTGCATGGGCTTTGGCAAAGGACTAGTTCCAGATGGCTGAGGATTTATGCTACCAGTGAGAGAATATTTCCCAATATACCATGTTCTAGTATGCATGAAGACTCTTTGAGAAGGTGATCAGAGTCCAAACTGTACTGTTCTTGTGGGATATGATTGTTAATATTTGGGGTTTTTTTAAAAAAAAGACATGTTTCCTGTTCTTGTTAAGCTCTGTCTGACTGAAGAACTGATTTTTGTTTCACACAAAGCCTTCTTTGTGCAGCAGGAGAACGGGGTGGAGCTCCAGCCTCTTCTGCCTGTGTTCTGGTTCTGTGTAGCAGATATGAGATTCCAATAGAGGACTGATGAACGCGTGCGGTGGCTGCGTCCAGGAGGTGAGGTTGTTGCACCTTCACTAGTCCCAGCAGGTCAGCGTTATGTCCATACAGAGCTACTCAAACACTGTGTTGGTGAAGTTACATTTGGGTGCTGTGGCCATAGTTGAGCTTTTTTGATTTAAGGCAAGGAAAGGTAGAAATGTCTTCCATGACTTTTGAGATATTTAAAACTGACTCCTTTAGCAGTGCAAAGTTCCATCACCCTGACAACTACGTACCCTGTAACCTGTAGGTGTAGAGCTCACGTGTAAACAATGGTGATAACTTTTCTGTGTTCTTTGCAAACATAAATTGCCATGTTAAGGAAGTTCTTTGAGTTCTTTGCAAGATTTGATGGTAAACTCTAGATCTTCATTTTATTTTGAGAGAAAAGTAGAAATGTCTTAATTTTTTTGGATCACTATTTTATAGTTTTTACACCAGTTAAGCACCCACACGGGAGTCGGATTTGTTCTGTTACTTATTTTTTGCTATGAAGAAATTCTTGTCCTCACTCAGTTTCTGTGCTAATCTTCTTGGAAGAATTCTGTTGATACATCCATTTCATCCTCTCTTCTTTCCTTCTTTGCTCCCCTTTTACGTATCTAAAGGGGTGGCCTGAAAACTTTAAGCATATAAAGTTGTATGGTTCTCTTTTCATCAGATATAATTAACAATGGGGTTTATTTTTAAATATGAAATGCAGCATAGTTTACTGCATTTTAAATATTAAATTCAGCAGAAATTTAATCATTGTTAAAGATCAGTAGTAACATATAGGTTTGATACAGACAGTAAGTTTTAAACTTAGTGCTTGAGGGGGAAAAAAGATCCAAATTGTGCCTTGGCAAAAGTTCTTCATTCAGAATCATGAAATATCAAGACTGCATTACTAATGATAAATTTTGGTAGTATCTATTTGTGTATGTTTCTTAGCAATGCACTGTTCAGGCGTTTCTGTTTGCATTACTGTAATTTTAACTGAATTAATCGGCCTTATTCTATGAAGAAACTTGGAAAGATAATTACTTCCTGACAAAAGGAAAATGGCAATATATAGTTCTCTATATTTGTCTGTTAGCTGGCTAATTCCTATTGATTCTTGTGAAAGCCATCATATCTTGCAGGCCATACAGTGGTTCTTATTTTCCAAAAAACTTGTGCACAATTTAAACAAAAATGTGTAGGTAATATATCAACTCTGATATTTACTCATCACAAATATTCACATCTGTATTTGGGAGACTTAATGCTATTTGAATCAGGCCTCCAATTTTTTTTAACTCTACCAGGAGAACTAAATAGTATAAGAACTAATAATAGTACTAAATATTTGGGATTTTTTAAATAGCTGAAATTGCCTTCACCTCTCGACAAATATAACGTGGCTGATCTTATGTATAAGAAAGCATATAGGAGAGCAATCCACAAAGATGTTTGTGTGTATGCCAGTTACAGGAAACTTCATTATAGCATTATTGTCTGTAACACGTGTAACGTTGAGAAGGAACAGAAAACAGTGTCAGCTTTTGATTCTCTATGAAAAATGTAACTTATGACTTAGCTAAAGAAATTACAGGTGCTACACATCTGTAAGTCATGTTTTATTACAAGATGAGGAAAGCTGGAGGCAGTTCATTCAGCAGCTTGCAAGATGGATTCTATCCATGTGTCTACATTGGTAGCCTGTGGCAGGTAAAAGAGAGAGGCTGAGCTATCCAGACTGGGAGACTGAAAGTAACAACTGTAAAGAATTCCTCTCTGCTTATTGGATTGTTAGAATTGTAGCTTCCTCACCGATCAAAAAATGTTCAAGAAGAGTCATGATTACTGCACTAAAGTTGAGGTATGTAGATTCCAGTGTGCATAATGCTTCCTTGGCATGGGCAGCAGTTGTCACACTCACTGATGAGAGATTTTTTTTGCCCGTATGTCCAAGCTCAGGCAGCAGCTGCAAGAAATAAACTTCTGAATACACATTTCCATAGCCCCTCAATTAGCTGCAAGTGGCCAGCTTAAACCAGCAGTGTGTGGATAGTGGGAGGGCTGGTGCATTCCTGATGCTCGCTGACCACCCCACTCCCAAACATTTCACAGGTGTTAAAATAGCAATATATATCCTACAGAAATGCCTCGTTTGGGCCATTTGCTTTTCACTGTTTTCCCCTTCCATCTTCAGTTGAAAGTGTACAAGGCCAACAGTGACAGCATATGATGTGAAGTTTAGATATTTTAGCATCAGTTACTTTATGGTGACCACATCTATATTTTATATAGGTGTTTGCTCTGCATGTTGCTTTGAAGAAATCATCTAACTTTAGAAATACTATGAGCATTACTTTGTTTGCTGGGGTTTCTTTTTCCTTCTGATTTTGACAGACACGCAGCTGGAAATAGGCTCCTTCAGAGATACAAGTGGCCACAGTTAGTTGTGGGCATGTCTGCCTTGATAGGCATGTCTGCCCTTTAACCGTCAGCATCTACTGGTGTGTACGCCAAGAATCCTCCAGTGGCTGTTGTGCCAGCTGCTGCCACCAACCCTACACACTTCTCAGTACAGTCGGGGTCTCTGTACCACCTCCAACGTTACAGTCGCTGGCTAGACGATCAGTCAGCCTTGCTGGCTGCTGTGCACCAATACTGTAAGTTGGGTGTTCTTTCATCAACTGTGTCAAGTATAACCAATCTTATCAGTTTGCTTATCTAAGGTATATTATGTTTATGCTTTTTCAGAGCAGGGGAGGTAACCCTCTATGGGCTACTGAAAATTCCTTGTACCAGGGAAACATCCACATGGCACTATCAGTCCCACCCTTGCCACAGCACAGACAATGAGGAGCTCCTGGCCTCCTTCAGGGTGATGGGAGAAGCCATGCGGCCACAAGGACAGTGCAGGTAACACTTGCTTTTGGATGGTGTACTGGCAGACAGAAGGCTCTTTGCTCTGGAGAGTGTTTCAACTCTTCAGGCAGGATGTAGAAACCTGCAGTCACACCAAGCCCTCCTTCCTTGATCTTTGTGGATTATCACTTAGTCCACTGACTTGTGTTTGAGGGTGTATTTGCTTATTTTCTGGTGTTAAAGAAGAGCCTCTCAGTCTCTTGATTGGCAAATGCTACAAAAAAAACTTGCAAAATACTCATGAAAGCAAATTTAACATCCAGAGGTCTAAGAGCTGTGCCCTCCCAAAGGGAAATCTGAGGAGGAAAGTCCTTTCCAGTGATCTGTGCATGTTTTTATTCTGTTTGGTTACCCCTGCAGAATGTGCTAGTGATAAATAGAAATTCTAAGTGAGAAGTAGGAGAGGATGACAAGCAGGAGCTGTCTGAAGAACTGTTTTACTTCCTCAGACTGACACATGGAGTCTATAACCACTTCTGTCACTGTTTTTGTGTTTTCCTTAGATGTTGCACATCTTCCCTAGTATGCCCATTGGTCAGTTTAAAAAAAAAAAAAAAGATAGCTAAAGCAGATGTGGTGAAAAGTTGGGTTAAGCTTAGTCTGCTTTTTGTACATCTGTTTTGTTCACTACAATAATCCTCTTCCTGTTTCTCTCCCTTTGTGATGCTCTCAAGGGCTGCAGGAACACCCTTTTTCTTCTACAGCTTTTGTTGTGTCATAAATGAACATACCTTTCCTGTAAAGACTAGAGATGTTTTTAATAGAACGTGAAGGCTCAAGAATAGGATAATATAGGACACGCAAGCAAATTTCTGCTTCTTCAGCCTCTGTTTCCAGCCCTTGATTCTACTGTCAATCAGATAGTATATACAAGAAAAAAAAAATCAGGGCTCCAAATTTGAATTTAAAATAATTTCCACAAAGCCAGATTATGTGGGAAACAGTGTTCTTCCTATGAAGTGTCAGAAAATGTTTTGTGAGATTTGTTGTATTGTATACTCTCCACACCGTTGTAGAACTTTGCTTACACTTTTTAAAAGTGCTACTAAATATGTTGGAGTTTGGCATGGATCCTCAACAAGCCTTAGCTGCAGTCTGGCTTTGCTTGAACGCTTCCAAGAGAGGTACAATTTTAGTTTAATGCTTGAAAAATAAATAGGCCAGGAGTTTCCAATTGTGGTACAGACAGTAGCAGAAGGAACTGAGGACCATGTAACCAGCAGTTCTCAGCATTACATGTACATAGCAGAGAAGTGGGGGTGTTCTGCTGTACTTTCCTGCTGTTCTTGGGCATGTTGGTGAATAAGTATTTTGCTTGCTTAGTACATACTCTGAAATAAAATAAATTTGTTATGAGGTGGCGTGGAAACTCATTCCTATTGTGATAATCTTTTTACATTCATTGCACATTAGTCATCGGCTGAATTAATCAGCGACCCATTTAGTCTGCATATGAAGACCTATGTAACGGCTTGTATTTGTAATGGTTCCACAGGACACATTTTAATTTTCCTTCAGCCTTTTGTATGCTTCTGAGTAGCACTCAATTAGTAAGCCCTATGACTTCAGCTTAGGGCAGAATGTAATTGATCAAAATCTTAGGTGTTGGAGAATAACACAAAAAACCCCAAGGTGTTTTGCCTGACAGGCAAGTGCTATGAAATTGTAGAATCTTACGATGTTTTAGGTTGGAAGGGACCTTAAAGACCATCTAGTCCGTCCCTTTAGGGACTGGAAGGTCGCCCTGGAGCCTTCTCCTCTCCAGGATTGTTGACATGGCTGGAGTTTCCCCAAAGACAGTGCCTGCCTTTTTGGATGCAAGGGATCTCAGACTGACTCATCTCAGATGCAAGGGAAAGGCTGCGACTGGGTTTTTGTTGGGGTTGGGTTTTTTGTCCTCACTTTTAGAGGAAACTTCCAGTATTTTTTTTGTTGTTTCCTTTGTGCTTGTGGAGAGCAAAGAGTGGGCCTACTAGTCTGCCATGAAGGTATGTAAAAGAAAGTTGGTTTACTTCCTTTTCTAACTTACTATATAGTAGTGCTCTTCCTGAAAGAGCTCTCTTTTGGAACTAGCACCTGACTCAAAACCCAGTGCTACTGAAGCCCTCAGGATGTGACTCTGGAGAGGATTGCCTCAGTTCAGTTCCTATTACTGCAGAGTGAGTTGTGCCAGACTCCTGGGCCATCAATAGCTGTTGTTACTGAGCATTGTCATCTTATGCAGAAGGCAGGTGTGGTCTATTGCTTGAAGATGGTATTTCATGAGCTGTTGTAGAAGATTTGAGAGCCATAGGTCACTGGAGCCAGCGGACACGACAGAACCTGTCTGCTCATAGCCTGTTATCACTAGAGGGAGCTGCTGGAAATCTTGGGGCTTTTTGTCTTCCAAGCACTTGCAGGAAGTCCTGTGGGTGGGATGTAACCCCTGAGGAGGTGGCTGTGCAGTGAAATGCTACTCTGGAATGAACATGTGTACTTCTGCAGCATTTGTTTCCACATCGAGGTGCACTGGTGACATCAATACTTTTAGCAGTCATTAGAGTTGAAAGGAATATAAAACTCCTAGTTCAGGAACTTAGTCTTTTTCCACCCTTCAAACCAAACTGCAGTTCATTAGAATGTCACAACACATCTGAGTTAGAAGGACCTTATGAAAGAAGAAGCCATGATAAAGCTCTGCATGTAGTACAGGCACCACATCGTGGGCAGGTATTTTGTATGTCTACGCACAATGGAGTCTCAGTTGTACTATCCCAGTACATTTCCTTAAAAAAAGAGTAAGAATTAATTAAAATATAATTAGTTAAATGTTGTTTTCTTCTTCTTTTCTCCATTAAGTGTTGCTCAGATTAAAAGGGATCTTCTGCAGTCTGATTTATTCTTTTATTTGTTCTTCTTTTTTTTTAATTAACATTCTGCTTTAAAAATGTGTGCTTCATCAGTATAGCATTTTTGAGGTCTCAATGTGCCCAGCAGAGGAACGTGACCATAAAATAGCTGACTAGAAAACTGACAGCTGGTTTAAGGACCATCTGGCAGCAAAAGTTCAGTGCGCTACATGCATATTGATAAATGAACTTCAGAGTTCCTGTTTAAATGGTTGATGGGAGGGTGTGAGTGCAGTTTAGGAAACAGCTTTTTAAAGAGTCTTGTGGTTGTGTCTGATTTGCTGTTCTGTTTGTGATGGATGTGACCCAATTTCTTCTGATGCCAAGAGATTTGCAAGCAGATACAGCATGCTGTAATATCAGTTGCAACAGCATGAAATATGTGTTAATTTTAAACACTAAATTTAGTGGTTTACTGCTATGGAATCAATACATAGACTGTTCTGAGCCAAGCAGTAGTTACGGGATCATTCAGCACAAATAATTTGTAAAGTTTTTAACTGGCATAAACTTACTAATGGCTAATTCCAGAGACAAGACTTCATGAACAGTGCATGAAGCATATGCTCATGAAACAAAATGGGCAATGAAATCTGTTTTTTCTACTTCCTTTTGATTTTTTTTAGCCTTGTTTTGCTAGATCAGAGGAAATCCTTGTTTTGCTAGAGGTAAGTAGAAAACTACTCACAGGATCGCTATATGGGAAACGCAGTGATGCTTAATGATTGACTTCTGTACCACAGGAGCCAAAGACACAATCATATATTGTTTTGTTCCATGTTCTCCCACCATTTACCTCAAGTCTAGGGATAGACTAGAAATAGAAAATGCAAACCTGTGTGTTAATACTACAGTCTGAGGGAAAGAAGCTTTTGTTAATCATTTTGCATGACCAAGGATTCTGCCACAACAGGCTGTGGCAGAAATAGAATTTGTCTCATGTCCTACTTTTATCATAATAACACTGTTGCAAGAAGTAATGAATGCAGGCTACATCATGGTTTTTATGTCACTAGAAAAGAGTTTTTTGAAGTGGTTGATTTGCCTGTGGAATGACCTTACAGCAGTGTTGCCAGTCTAGGGTCAATAATAGTTGTTCTTAAGTAAGGTTTATGGGCTCTTCTTTAGAGAGAAGAATTTCTGTACACTCATTTAGTGGCAGCTCTGCCCTGCTTTTGAATCTCCAAGCTGGTTGGTTAAGTGTCAAAACTACTTTTGTTGCAGCATTGCTGACTCCTCCTTAGGTCAGCACTACTACTAATACATTAAATCTTCTCTATATATGCCAACGTGTGTTGTTGCATAAAAGTGTGATCACTTGCTTCAAGCTGACTTCTTCTATGGTTCAGATCTGTCTCAAAGTATTGGCAGAGATAGCAAGTGAGACTATGCATGTGTGTGTTACAGCTGTGTGAGAAATGATTGATTTCATGTTTGGTGACCTGTCTCATGGTAACAGGTGATTGCTGCTCCTCAGAAGTAGCTCATTACTCCATCCGAAGGTCTGTCATGTAATTAATAAAAGTAATGTGGAAACTTTCTTTTGGCTGTGGCTAGGAGACCATAGACACCAAGGACTTCAAGGGCGTAGTTTCTTCTTGAGACTGTCCAGGAGGAGTTTGCTGGTTGACGTGCCCTGGTGAGGTGATGTGCCTGAGGACTATTGTAGCTACATCATAGTGGTTTTGTGGATGGTGCCACTAACATGATCACTGAGCAATATCTCAACACTTGGACATTGAGAAATGGATGGTAGCATGGACAGGTGTTGGTCCATTTGACTGAAGGGAAGTCATGGGTGTTCCTAAAATGACTGGAAGCTCTGTGAGCAGCTGGCTGAGAGGTGTCCCTTCGCTAAGCTAACACGTGACTGCACATTCATCACATGCTCCCAGCAGTTGTCAGAGCTATTATGAGTAGTACCCTGCTAAACGGTGAGAGAAGAACAAATGAGAACAGCTTAGAAGGGAGCACAAATGTGAGTCCAGACCCTGCATCGATACTCATGCATTGTGTTGCCCAGGCTTTCCAAAGGCAGCTGTACAGCCCATCCTATTGTTTCCCAGGCTGTGTCTCATCTACAGATGTCACGCCGTTACCACACCCTGCCAGTGATGCCACAAGAGGTACTTCCCTCCCATTAACCTTTTGCTGGTGGTGGGTGGGACCAGGAGTTTCACAAGAAAAGTTAGAATGAAAAACTCTGGTAGAAGTTGTAGTGTGTGGTGTCCAAATGGCACCGGTATTAGTAAAGCCCCCTTGATTCACATCTGACCCAGTTTCATAATGTAGAACAATTTTCTTTGCTTCAAGGCTTTTTTTTTTCTTTAGATTGTTTTCAAGGTAATTGGAGGATGTTTGTTATGTGCCAGCTGTTTCAGCTGTGTCTCTGTACAATATTGTGTCTTTTAGCAAGCCATGTCTATAGGTGGCTGTAAGGCAGCATAAAGCAGTAGGACTGACTTTTTGGAGTGGTAGAAGAAACTATTAAGAAGGAAGACTTGCTTTTCAGTAAAGCCTCGTCTATTTTTCCATCTTTCTGGCCTCTTTAATTTAAGCAGGACATTTCCACCAGTGTTTTCTGACCAAGGATAAGAAGAAATGTTTATTGCAAAAGTTTTATCCGTTGTCTGGTTATAAGGAAAGAGAACCTCTTTAGGTGCTAAAATATTAAAAAAAAAGAGCAATGTTCAGTTCAGGATTAGCAAGACTAACACTGGGGATTTGGGATAGCTGACCTATAAAAATCTCATTTTCATGAAGGGAATAGCAGCCAGACTGTCTGACCTTCTGACTGTGTGAAAGAGGATTCTGTGGCATCCTTAGGCACAAGAGCCTTACAGCACACATGTACAACAAGTTCAAATATGGTAGTGTGTCCAGTCAGGGAAACTGAGCCTCTTTTGCATGACCCTGCTCTTGACAGCATTTTGGGGACTCTAACATGACAGGTCTGGTTCTTCATTTATTTGGCAGCTATCCTTCCCTCCCAATCCCCTCCATTTCCTCTTTATTAGAGGGATATGGGGGGGTTTCAGGATTACAGTGGGCATTAAAATATATTGGTGGAGCCCAAAGATCTCTTTTGTGTGGCACTTTTCTTTGCTGTTGCAATCCGTTTCTTTTGTTGATTATGATGAATCACTTTGGGAATCTGGCTTAGGGTGGAGGTGCTAGTTGTGGTGGTAGTTGAAGTCTTTCACCTTTGTAGGAGAAATGCCCATTTTTTGGCAGCAGGAAATGCAAGTCTAACATCTCTGTGAAAGAAGCAGGCTTCTGTCCTGCTGCAGTAGAAGAGCCAAAGCAGAAATTACTATTGATGTGGCTTTTTTGTTTTATAGAGAGACTTCTGGATCCTTGGACTCCATGTGAAATTCGGCTTGGTATTAGATGCCTCACTAATTGCACAAGGCACCTAACTTTAGCCACTCCTCTGCCATGAAAGGCCAATGTCCTGCTCCATGTAACACTGTTCTGCCAGCAACCTTTATCCTGCAGAATTGATGATATGGGGATACAAGCCAGTTGCTGCAATTGTTTACAAACCAGCCCCTTCTGCCAGGAGAGGAAATGGAAGTCTTTCACAATGGTGCTACCTGCTGGACCTTCAAGTGTGCTGTCAAAACTGCTTCACTGATTGTCTTGTCCTCCCTGTACCACACTGCAGTAAGTGCTTCTCAGCCACATCTGAGGACTAGACCTACAGTCTAAAGCTAGGCTTTAGCCTAGAAATAGACTTTTATTGTCATTAATAACACTGGGTAATTGATTGCCTTATAATACATGTTCATGGTCCAGGACAGGCATCAGAGCTACAGGAGTAGTCCTGTGAGAGAGAAGTGGGGTTTCCCATAGGCTGTGGGGAAGCACCTGTGAGTAAGCAATTCTCTTACTTCTTTAAGTGCAAACTCTGTGGTTCTTGTATAAAAGACTCAAACCGCATTCTGGTTTTGTTTGCACTAGAGCACACTCTGCCTCATGGTGCTACATCATGTTACATGTTCCAGTTTGGGTCTTGCTGTTCCTCAGGTTGATGAGAAGCTCATATTTGGTTATTTTCATCATTTCAAGCTCCACATGCCACTGATGTGTTCCACTGCTTGCTTTGCCAAGAGGTAAAATTAGGATTTATGAAGCAATCACACAAGAGAAGGAAACAATCTCGATATTTTTGTAGCCTATATGAATATATGGGAGAATGATCTGAACTACTGCTGTGTTCTTTGGGGTGGATTTTTGGTAGTAACTGCAGGCTGCGATGCCCATGCAGTGCCCTGCATGCTTGATAATGTACGGAATTGATTTTAAATACAGTTCTTGATTATGTGAAATTTTATTTCAAATCAAGTGCTTAGAAAACAATTATACAGGTTATAAAGAGAACAGATTTTAAATCCACTTCCCAGTGGCGATATGTATGGTGTTGTGGTTGGTGGTGGTGGTGGAGTGTGTTATGTGGTGTTTTGTTGGGGGAGTGGTTTGGTGTTTTTAGCTTAACACAATGAAGGGAGTTTTCAGTTGAGCAGCCGTCTCCTTTTGCAGAGGAAACTTGCAGGATGGTGTTTATACTTGATTGAGTCATCAGAGGTGAAGTGCACAATAATGGTAAGCCTGTGTTTCTACAATTGGAGGATATTTCTCATAATGAAGGAAGTCTCCAAGGTCAGGAGCTACAATACCCGGAGAAGTTACATCACAAAGACACATCTGCACAGGACTCCTCTCTTTCCACCCCCATCCCCACCCCCCTTTCTTTCTGATATCTCTCTCTCAGCTTCAGTGTTGCTCACATCACTTGCAAGAACACCATGGATTTGATTTGAATTTCTGTTTACAGTGTTATTTAGCTGTTAAAAAAAAAAACCCACAACAAAACACGCCCCCCAAAGAAAAAAAAAAAAACTGAATAAGTACTTTTCCCCCTAAATAACTGGAGAAGTCTGCAATCTTCTAATATTGTGTACATTCACAAATGTGGTTTGTCTAGCTACTGTTTTTACAATGGGAATTACACTGTGTTACGATGATGGCAGCAGCAGCACCTCCCCAAACTAGTCCCAGCCTGTGTGTTTCTTAGTTATCTCCATCATGTGACAGTAGTGAGCATGGCAGCTTGTGCCTCTCTGTTGAGTTGTATCTATGTGAAGAAGGAAGATTTTTGGTTATTTTAGCAAAATTTGCATGAGGGAAAAGAGGGAAGGATAGATCTTAATTTTTCCAGGTCACTTTGTATGTCCATTTACTATTCAAATTAATCTTACTGGTACAGGCTACACAGTTTAGAAACCCTTGATATAGTACATTTCTCTCTGCAATATTTCTTTTTTTGTTTGTTTGTTTCTATACATGAAATTTCAGTGTAAGGACAGCATTTTATAATCCTCTTTTCGAAGCAGTACTTTTCACCAGTGTTTGTTTCGTTTAGCTTTAAAAAATGGTTGTTAATCTAAATTCAGCTTGTCTGAATTTGGCAAGAACAAGGACACTCCTTAGAACCTCTCCATTTTATTTGTTTTCCAACCTCACTCTTATTCCATCAACAGAATAGCAAAGCAATGTGCTTTGCTCTACATACTCCTCATTGCTGTAGACCTTACTCTATTGATACCCAAAACTCTGACTCAGTACTGTTGAAGGCAGCTGAGTCTTTCCCTGGCTTCAGGTTGTTCTGAATCAGTCTATAAACCTGAAAGTCAAAGCTGCTCCTAACAAAGAAAACAAAACTTTTTTTCCTTCAGTTCCTACCAGAACTTGTGTTGTGGTTTGGGCTTGTTGTTCGTGTCTAAACACGTTCATGGGTCATCATTCCAAGCATCATGTATTACAGTGAAATTAACGAGTATTCAGTGTTTCCTTGATTGCATTGGATTTGACAACAATTAATTGCCTTTAGAAAGGGTGGTGGCGTTCTGCCATCCCTGTTCCCTCACTCTGCAATTGGGAATGGTAGTTATGAAGAGGTGTAAACGTCATCCAGGTAACTGGGTAACCCTGAGTATTTAAGGAGGTGAGAATAAAGGCTGATCTTCTTTTTGGTGTGGACAGGTATGAGAGAGGCTGGATTGAACTAGTGAAAGAAGAATTTGTAAAGCTGAGGACATGTGTTTTGCAAGGCGTGCTAGATGTATTGGCTGTAAGTTGCTCTTCCTTGCCCTGCTCAGCATCGTGGCCAACATTTTACTTTATTTTCCCAATGGCGAAACAAGATTTGCTTCAGAACATCATCTCAGCAAATACGTGGAGTGCCTTCATGGCATTGTAGGTGGAGGTATTTTGGTAAGTAACAAGCTACTGGCTGCTTTCAAATTTATTGTGGAGCTGCTTGATATTACTGTTTCTTTACCAGTTACATTAATTTATTGATCAAATATCTTGGCAGTAAGACCCTCTGGAGTTTTATGAAAAGAAATTAGCTATAGTACTCCATAGGTATTATCACTTACTATTGGTTATCTTATCTACAACATTATATCACTTCAGAGCAAGCTGAGAAAATCATAAGGGCTGTTAGGTTCCGATCCAATTGTTGGTCCGGGAGGATCTAGGTCACAGTGTCCAAATGCAAAACTGGAACGAAGCCTCTCATGGGTCATGGTTTGCATTAAGGGTTAAACCATTTATATTGTTACATTTTTGTTATATTATTGAATTAGTCTACTTTTAAACATCCCTGAATAACTAGCATTTAGTAACAGTTCCTTAATTCCTATTATCTGAGATGTCAAAAGTAATTTCTCTGCCTTAGCCCTTTATTCAGAGGAATTGAGTGGCAGTTATCGAAGCTTTGCATTGGAGTAACAGCAAAGGATGAAGAATTGAGTGTATTCGTTGTTAATCTGAAGCTATTATTTTCTACCTTTTCAATTTTTTGGACTGCAGTATAGCATATTTGTGTTCCCTGACTCCAGTCTTTCTTTTTCATTCGCTGTTAGAAGTCCTCTTAGAAATAGGCTACAGATCTGAAATCACAGGTTGAAAACAATTGCACGACAAGGTGCTCTGTCGTGTGAGAGGTGCTTACAGCTGTGTCACAGCCCCACTGGAACCTAGACTGGGATTTGCAAAGACTGTGTATAAAGCCCAGAGTAGTACGAGTGCAACCGACGAAACTGCTCCTTGAACACACTTGTACAGCCTCTGCTGGACCTGCAGCACTGGGGCTCAGCAGTGGGTTTGCATAAGGGCTGATAAGTATGTGACTGTTCAGCTGGATAGTTTTTATTTTAGGGTCTTAAGTAAGTCTTTGCTGTAACACTTTGCTCTTTCTTTACGGTTTTGCAACATACTCCTGACTGTAGAGTCTTTATAAGTACAATCTATTATTGAGTCCTGTCAGCGCAGGTGGGGAGGATACTCTGTTTAAGCAACTCTGTCCCTTCTTGATTTTATGCTAAAAGCTCTGAATTATGGATAACTTATGTTTCTTACAGATAGCTTCTGCTTTGTTACTTTGCATTTCTGTCACAGGAAACTAGGTTTGTGAAAACCTAGAAAAAGCTAGATGTCTGTAATGAGATGTTTTCCTGAATTGGGCAAAATACTCCTAGGCTTTCTAATCTAGTCAGACTGGTTTCACACAGGCAGTGATGACTATTCTTCAGTAACCAATATCTTGACAGCAATTGTTTTCTTAACAAAATAATTATGAGACACTTATCTTGTGGTCCTCATTTGGCAAAAAAGTGAATGCATTATTTTATTTTATTTTTTGCAAAGCATTTTATTTGCAGGATACAGCCTTTAATGTGAACACAACCTCTTAAAGTTGAAGTACTTTTAGTTGCAGTAATACTGCAGCAGGCTCTTTATTGACAGGCTCTTCATGTGCTGTGTATACACAAAGTGGAAATATAAGTATACCTGTCTGGTGTTGGTGCTACTGGTATCAGGAGCGAGATGCCTACTATGTTAAATAAGAGTAAAACTGAGTAATCTGTACAGGCTGCCTCCTGCTCCCCTGCCAAGAACTGATATAAATGAATGCAACGTGAGACAGACAGCAGAGATAAAACAGCTGTGTGTTTTGTTTGCTCTGTGCATAGGTACTCATTCCAGCTGCAGTATTCATTGGGCTTCACAACGATGACTGCTGTGGGTGCTTTGGCCGTGGGAGCTGTGGGAAAAGGTGTTCGGTGAGTGAGCCTTCACGCTCCAGCCCCAGAGAATCCCAAAGGCAAGGCGATGGCTCTCTTGAACATTTGTGTCTCTGTTTCCTGTGCAGATGCTGTCCTCAGTTCTGGCAGCCTTTATTGGGATGCTTGGCTCTGGATACTGCATAATCATTTCAGCACTTGGCTTGTCTCATGGACCTTATTGTTTGACTCAAATAGGAAGAAACTGGGTCTATCCTTTCAATTCTGGAGGGTAAGTTTGTCTGTTCATGAGGACACACGATCTTTTTTTCCAGTACCTTTCAGCAATATTCACTAACCAAACAACAATATCCATTCATAAATTTATGCTTTTTACTCAATAAGAACAAATCAGATGGCATCAGTTACTTGTGCTGCTATAGTTTAAAATCAAAGTGATACAAATAGGGATCTGAACATATATACAGGTAGTAGTATCTACATACCACATACTGTTCCTGTCCATGAACCTCTCTAGCACAAAATACAAAGTTTTAGGACTTTGAGTGATTTACAAGTGGGTGTTACGAAATTTGTCTTTTCATTTGTGTAAGAATGTGTTTTGTGAGGCTTGCTTCTGAAGTTGCTTTGTGTCAGTGCAAACTGGCATAATACCTTCATTAGTAACAATGGCATAGAACCTTTGTTAATGGAACTGGAAAAGGTTTATAAGAATCTTTGCACAATGCAGGGCGGGGAGGGCCAGAATCTCTTAATTATCCCTAATTAGGCTTCTCCAGCAAACCAAGCCTTTGTAGCTGAGTTGTCTGCTATTCCCCATTAATTGCCACAAGTCTTGTAGGCTGGAAGAGGATTTGGGTCGGATCATGACATACTTTTACAGTGTCTGTATGGCTGGCAACCTCGAGATTGTTTCTAGTAATAGTTTATGGCTGATGCCAGATGAGAGACAGTTTGAGTACCAAGAGGCCACAAAAAGATCCTTTGCAGCAGAATTTGAATTTTATGTTTCCACTACATCCCTCCCGAGAGGGGTGGAATTCCTCCCCCCCCCAACTCCTCCAACCATGAGTGAATATATATGAACAGAATTCAGTCCTTGCTGAAGGCTCATGAGTGCTGATGTTCTGAAGATGTGGGGTGAGGAGCAGCAGCTGGAACACTGCATTACCCCTCTACACTTCTGTGTTTGGCTCTTCCAGAGCAGGCATGTGAGGGGCCAAAGAGAGCAGCACAAGAGAGGAAGTGACCCATTGCTTCAAATCAGTAATTGCACCCTTTAGAAAAGTCCTGAAAACCTCTGTGGTTTTACAGTTTAGATATTTATTTTTTAAAAATATATAATTAAGACTTAACAGAAATATGTGGTTGATAGTTCAATATATTCTTTAACAGAGCAAACTTTACCTGGAATAAACCTCTGCATTTTCTTTTCCCACTGAGAGTGTTGTCCTCAATGCAGTTACAGACTAGACATACTCTGGTTCTAATATATGGTAAGCATCCCACTCTGTCACAATGTTCATATGCTTTTAATTGTTGTGTACAGGTACTTGTTTGAATACAACAAGTGGTCTGTATGTCAAGAACCTTACAACATCGTGCAGTGGAACATCACCCTCTTTTCCATCCTCCTTGTCGTGGGAGGAATAGAGTTCATTCTGTGCTTCATACAGGTCATCAATGGCATTCTTGGAGGATTCTGTGGGTTGTGCTGCAGTCAGCAAGAGGTAAGCCGTTTGCTTTTATAACCATGATTCTCAGATGAACATGAAACACTAATGTTACTGTGGAGTCTGAATGAGCAGCTATTTTTTAGGTATAATAAACAACAATTCAGTGTACAAGCTTTTTGTTTCTTTATAACCCTGTTGTGTTTGGCATTTTTGTGTAGTATTTGAGCTTTCAGCTGATTCCTCGGTTGTCACAGTGAAGTTAGTCTGCACAGGAGCTGGAAGGCTTTTTTTTCCCCTCAATGGCACATATGGGTCCTCAGCACTATATAGATGAAACAACTGAAACACAAATCTCCTGGTGATGGTGGTCTTTGCCACAACCTAAGGCACTGTTGCATAGTGGGGTGCATTCTTATGGGAGGCTGCTTGTTGTAACAAGGGTATTGCTTTACCCTTGTATTTTGCTCACAGCAACTGATAGACTCCTGAGAATATGCCAGATGTAAGGAAAACTGCAGCATCCTGGCCTTGCTTAGTAAAAACAGGACAAGAGAAGGCATTAAATTGTAACAAAAGCTGCAGATGGATCTGAAGGGTTTTTTGAAGGTGGTGTTTTTTTGAATGAGGAAGGGGAATTTCCTCCAAATTTCTTTAGCCTCTTGGTAAACAGGGCATGTTGCTAAAATCAGTATCATAGTGGTAGTGTTGGAATTGCAATGGGTTAAGGTATGAACCAGATGTGGTTTAAATCACACACACTTTACAGCTAAGAATGTGGTTCACATTTTTAATTGACATAGTTGGATGTTGGGGCTCTTTCAAAGCTGTTACTGTCTCCTCATTCCTGTCATCCACGCTGTAACTGCAGTACAAAAGAGCCATGCTATGGTTTGTCTAAACGTGGTCAGGTTCATTTTAGCTCTTATAGTTGGATATAATGTTAACGTTCTTCCCCTTAATACCTGTTTCTTTTTTTTGTTCCCCCACAGACATACGATTGCTAGAAACCTGATAATGCGTTGACGTTGGTGCATGTGTGTGGTGTATTGAGTAATCTATGGTTTGGTTTTGATTTTTTTTTTGGTTTGTTTTTTTTTTTTTTAATACTCCATGCATACTGAAATGCACAGTGGTTGCCAAACTATGCTGTTGCCACCAATTTAGCTGACTTGGGACCAGCCTTTATTGTTGGAGTCATATGCAGGTTTTCCACTAACCTGCCTGTGTCTAAAGGCAATATGTACCCTGAATGTCTTCAGTTCATCTCATCTTAGAACAGGCAACTGCCTGAACACGTCACTAAAGATATTTTTGTGTGATTCCCCCCTCCCCCTTTTTACTGACACAACAGCTCTGTACTTTTATGCTGCTTTCCCAACAAAGTTGCACTTCCATTCTCAAGTAATGTAAGTAATTCTGAATGTAATGAAGACAAACCCAATCTAGTCTGGCCTGGATATAAATGAATACTCAGCTGGAGCAGAAAAAAAAAACCAAAAAGCAGCAGTGAAACGTGGATGATTGAGGGCAGATAGATCCACTTCACGTTTTCAGAATTCTTCTGAACTTCTGCTGTATTTCACAAATAAAGATTTGTATTCAAAATACCCAGCAGGTGTCAGTGATTCCTTCTCTGCCCATGCTGAAACGCTGCTTTCCTGGTCTTGGAGTCAAGGACCGTGGTGGCATGTGAACATGGACATGAAGTAGTTGGGTGATAACCTACTTTTCCTCTCCAGCAAGTTCTGTCAGAGTTGGAACTGCTTCACTGTTTGGTTTAGAACATTTAGTGGAGCTGGGCAACTGTGCACCAGCGAGGACAGTTCAAGGACAGCTCTGGGTCAGATACAGCTCCTTATGGGGAGTCCGAGTCCTGGCTCTGGGCAAGCAGTTCGTTGCTGTGGGCCACTCCAGGAGCCAGAGGGAGGCTCTCACACTGCTGAACCTCAGCTCTGGCCCTTCTGCTACCCTCCCGAGGAGGGTTACTCTGTCAGACTCTAGAGATAAAAAAAAAATACCTGTGTCTGGGTCCTTTTTTTTCCTGAGTTTTTTACCTCACTCAGCAGACCTCCAAGCGCAGCAGTGTTCAGAAAATAATAGTGCAAATTCAGATCAGCAGCAAGAGGTGAACCTGAAATACTTGACTTCACCAGTAAGCAGCCTGGAGGCACTATTTTAAGATCCTGTGCAAGAACCTCTGAAGTGTGGCTTGTAGCATATTGCAGTAAATGTTCTATCACAAGGTGAAGTAAATCTGAATGATATGCTGCTAACAGCATTGCTGGAAAGGTCAGTATGCTACTGGCAATGGCACTTTTCAAGTGAAAACCAAAATGTTTTATTTCAAAGAAATGAGGCTGTTTACCATTATTTCTCAGTTTTGGAATCTATCAGTTAATGTTGTCTTGGAAAACAGACAAGTTATTTTCTGTTTATGGGAGAAAAAGAATTTCCTGTGCGTATCAGTTAGTACTATTTGTAAATAGGAGGGTGGTCTTTAAAGGTAGCCAGAAACTTGAGGGGTATCTCCGGCTGTCCTCAGTACAAATAAGTCTGCCCAGTACAAATACATAATTGAAAAAAGAAATTAACTGTGAAAACAAAATTGCACACACCCCCGTAACAACAGAAGAACTCGCAGACTGGAAAAGTTTGTGTTTAGAATCTGAGGATATCTGCTTCTTGCAATACGATTTATTGATATATAAATACTTAGAAGTAGCTGAGGGCAGTCTTTAATAGTGTTTCTGTTTGTTGTATTTATCCCTGTCTTGCCCTGCTATGTGAGGGAGGATAATATGCACGTGTACGTGCATATACACACATCAAATTCCTTGCTCCTGTCCCATATGATGTCTTTGTATGTGAAGAAGCAGTGTTTGAAAGAAGGATCTGTAAATTTAAATTAAGTGTAGAGTGAGAGGAGGAAAAGAGGGTCTCAATGGAACAAGGTATAATTCCCATGCAATTTACAGGTACTTTTTTTTTTTGGCCTTGATTGCATAATTATTTGTCTTTCTGGTACACACAACTAAAGAACCGAAAGAATTTTAGAAATTCCAATGGACAGACTGATTAGGCTAGAGTTTAGAATGAAAACATTACCTCAGATTCACGTGGTGCTAAGGCACAGCATTGCTACTCACTGCTTATGCTGTCATTTAAAAAAAAGGCCAGTTGAATTACTTTATTGCCTGATGCAAAAACCAGCATTTTGGGAGCTTGATCAGTTACATGGTGGAAAAATGGTTGCTTTAGGTTAAATTCCTTTTAGTTAGCTGAGAAATCGCTCATCCAGAGTAAACATGGCTTTTCGGTAACGGGCTTGGCATCAACTCATGGGTATTGACAGCAACAGGAAAGCAGTTCTTGCAACACTTAGTGAGATATTTGAGAAACTGGTTGCCAGGTTTGCTTAATACTTAGTATAAAACAGTTGCCTCCTTGTCCAGCAGTATAGTGAGCCAGCAAAAAGAACACCCGATTTGGTGTTTGCAGAGCTCGATTTAAATACAAAATAAGTCATGACACAGACTTACTGTACTCCAGAATAAATGCTGTTTCAGGTGTCATTTTCCAAGTAAGTTTCTTCTAATCAGAACAGAGTAGAAGCAAATCTGTTTATAAACTAAGCTGCTTTTAGGAAAAAAAAATATTTCAGCCTATTGCACAATCTCCAAGTATTTTAGTGAAAAAAATCAGTCCTGGGAATATGATGTACCTGCTTTTAATTCATCTGTTTTCTGTGTAAGGTGCAGTGGTGATGATGTGGGCTCTGTCCATGCCTGTGAGCCTGCAAGGGGAGGTTTGCCACTAATTTCTATTAGAGGGAGGCCTGAAAAAAGTGTCTGTAGAGATTAGGAGTAAAACTAGAAATATGGGAAGATCCTCAGAGTAAAGTCTGAGGGCTTCAATATGAAACCTCCTAAAAAAAGAAGGGAAGAGGGAAAGAAGGGAGAGTCACAGCAGAGAATGGGTGATCTCATTTGAAGCAATAGGAAGGAATTACTTACAATGTGCAGCCTGAACAGCTTTTATGAGATCGTGAGAGAAGCCTCATGTGTGCAGAGCCGAAAACAGCTCATGAGGAAACAGGAGGAAAATATGCCCTGACATCATTGCTTCTAAAATCGGCTTTCTTGCTTTCAGTAGAGCCCTAATTTTTTTGTTCTCCGACTACAACTTTCCTATTGAGTAAACCCAGAGCTCCTTGAGTTCCTCTTATGATGAGTCACAGGGGCATGGAAAGAAGGCTTGGGTTGTGCTGTGAGCATTCAGACAGCTCTGGCTCTGTTACTGGGGGGGGAAGTTTAGTGGCTTTGGGCTTAGGGAATGATGACACATGAAATTGGGAAAACTGTCTGGCTTTGGCTTTGCACAGTGCAAAACAGCAGGATTTCAAAAAGCAGCCAGACCTTTTGTCCTGTGCAAGAAGTCACGTGTATTTAGGTCAGATCCGTAGCTATGCATACTCAGCTGTAAGCACAGAGTAGAACAACTGGAGAAACAGCAGGATTTAATTCATGAAAATGGGTCAGCTGCATAATGCTGCAGAAAAGAGTAATTTATTAAAGCATGAGAATAAGAAAGTACCTGGCAGTTTCTAACCAGTGTTATTTGGGCTTCTGTACTCTGCAAAGTGGCTGAGATTCAGCATGGTGTTTCTGTGAGGCTGCCCCAAGTTGGCAGCAAGTGTTGGGTCAGCCTTAGCGTTCAATCTAACAAGTTCTGGCATTAATTACCTGTAGCATGAGGCGACATGAGGCTTTCTGTACAGAGACTGGACATACTCATCATTTGACAGCCCCCTTCCCCATATAAGGTAGAAAAAATGTTGAGCTGCTGTTAAGACTGAATAACCTGCCCCGTGTCACAGCACATCTGCATTGTAATCATGTTTTCGGGAGGAGCGCGTTTCTAGGCAGTCACTAGGAAACGAGATTGCTGAAGTTCCTTCCCGAGTCCAACTTCTAGGCATATTTCATTTGGAAAATCACAAAGGAGGATCTTTTAGAAGGGAAACCACTGCTTAAAGACATATGCTTAGAGAGGACAATGAGTTTAGACAGTGATATTCATCTATTGTTCTGCTAAGTGTTAAGCACTTCTCCATCTCTGGAATCATACCAGTCACCCAGTTCCTGTGAATATGAAATGACTGAATCAAACTGAGGCGGTCAAACCACTTTTCACATTTTAACCCTTGTAATTTTTTTGTCAGCTTAGAAGAGAAAAACTTCTAAACTTCTGGAGAGATGGCTTTAGAGGCATGTGGAAGCTGTTTGAGCTGTCTGCTGATACCTCTTGCACTTTGGAGTATTGTTGTTAACATCCTATTATACTTCCCTAACGGGAAACCTTCATATGCTGACAGTTACCAGCTTCCCAACTACGTCTGGTACTTTGAAGGGATCTGTTTCTCAGGTGTAATGGTAAGTGTTGATTCTACAGTTTTTAACCAACTACATTCTACTGCAAATAATACTGGATTACTGTGCAGGCTATGTAATTGTTCTGTCAAGGAGAATATGGATTACTTTGGCAAAACCACTGCAGGCCAAAAAACTCAAGCAAACTGAAAAAAAACCCAATGAACATACTGAATGAATGCTATGTATACTACTGAATTTCATGTAAGTGATTTTGCAGGTTTGATTGTTTTGAGGTGGGTTTTTTTTGCTGACTTTCCATTTACATTTAATTTATGCTTGTATTATGGAGGCAGGCACTATGTTAATTTAATCCTCTATAAAGGTTGTGTTAGAGCTCTTTTACCAAAACAAAAGGAAACAAAAACTGAAAAAGCTGCCCATAATTGTTCAGATGTCTTTAAGAGCTGTATTCATTCCAGAATTTAGAGGACTGGATACAGTTCACAATGCATTAAGTGCCACTGCTGTTAGGCTGGGTACAGAAGACTGTCTCGCTGTGATTGGCACAGTGGGATTTTTCTCCATTACATTTGTAATATGCACATCTGCAGTAATAAACACAGAGCTGCCCACTGCTCGTGCTGTCACTGTGTTCATAAAGAACAGCAGCCTCAGGGACAGAAAGTAGTTTTGTAATAAAAGTGCATGCATGCAATCGGCATTTAAAGAGGTGTTGTCTGCATAAGTAATGTGTTTTTATGAAGGTGCTGAACTGGGAGAGTTATTAAAACATGAGACACCCTTTTGAAATCATGTATTCTTCCTAAAGCAGAAAAAATACCCTAGCCTTTTCTAGCAGAGGAAAAAAACTATCAGGTAGAGAATTTGAACAGAAAAGCAGAGTTGAAAATTTGGGAAAAAGTTACATGCAACAGTACAAATGCTTTTGAAGTATTTTTAGCCTTAGGATTATTACCAATTTATTAAAAATATATATATATTATCCTGTTACGAACAGGGCAGCAGCATGTGAGAGAACAGTGCTGTGCTTCAGAAACATTTCCTTTTTGTATTTCCCCTTTCAAGCCAGTGCCTCCCTGAGTGGCAGCTTGTGGTTCTTACTTATTGAAATGATTCTAGTATCAGGTTTTAATAATTCAATAGTCTGAGAAAAACGGTATAGATACATGACAGAAAAAGCAAATAAAAGCCCAGGAGAAATTAACAAAAAGCTTGTGCTACTGACCTTTTCTAGCATAACTGTGTTGGTAAGGAAGGCGATTCCGTGTGTCAGTGAGAAGCTGTTGAACAGATGTGGTTGTATCAATAGACTATCTTATCTGTTGTTAGTTTTGATTCTTTTACTTGTGACCTTGGTGTTATTCTTTCAGTGTCACTGGTATAGCTGTGCCCATGCACGGCTGTGATGGGAGACACCGTACCCTTCCAAATGTGAGAAATAAGGACAGTGACAGCCTAATAACATCAGTCCAGTTCCGTGATGTGCCTTGAGTAATTGTACTTTTCCTGCTGACCAGCTTTAAACTCTCAACAGAGCATTACAGATGCAATCCCTCCCTTCCATAGGCAAAGGAGACTTTGGCTTAATATCTGCAGTCATTTCTCTGACCCTGTTGTGTCTCTCCTTATAGATCCTTCTGTTGGCAGTAATTCTAATAGCGCTGGAGGGCAGCATGTTCTACCGGTGCTGCCGGAGTGAGAGCTGCAACAAAACCTACAGGGTGAGTTTGTCTTCTGTTTTTGTTTATCTCGTTAGTGTTTGTTCTGCCTGCCTTCCTGTTCCTCTGTCTCCAGGACATCCTTCCCCTCTCTGCTGCTGTTTCTACTTTCTTTCACAGAGAAGGGCTTCAGGCTGAGTCGAGGGTCACAGAAAGCGTAGCTCCTTCCTTCTGACGCCTAAGCAGAATGGAAAAAAAATTTTTAAAAATCCGTATAAAATAAAATAAGAATGTAAAAGGCCTGAGAGTTTCAATGAAGCACCCTAGGTAAAGAGCTTCATCCCCTTGCTTGTATTATTTAGAAGTTATTTTTTCCTGTAATGACTCAACATACACTATCTGGAATGCAAACATGTTTAATGCATGGTTGTTTTCCTCTAGCATTTTGGGAAACCATTTTGCAAAAATGCAAGTTTTTAAAAAAAATGACAAATGCTCAAACAATATGTAACTTACAGTTGTGAAACTGTCTTAAACTCCATCTTGATCTTTATTTTGTATGTGTTTGTTTACTATTCTTTGCCTGGTATTTTTCTTTAAGAATATTGATGTTTGGGACAATCAGATGTGAAATTCAACCCCGAGAAAGTAGCTAGGCAGGCTGAGTGACTGTATTTGCTGTGGACACTGTCCCCACACAGTAATATTTTTCTTTCTTTACTTCAGAGTTTCATTTCAATTGTGCTCGCCCTGCTTGGAGTTGCTTTCTCTGGATACAGTTTCATCATTTTTAGCCTGGGGTTGATCCAAGGCCCCTTCTGCAATTCCTCAGGTGGATGGGATTATATCTTCAAAGACACTGCTGGAGGGTAAGAAACAATGGTGTAACTCTTCTGGAAGAAATTGCTCATCAAAACAATATTCAGACAAAGTCTGTCAGAATTTTCCACAAAATGACTCTTGAACACAAGGCCTAGATTGACAAATGAGGTTTTTCAACTTCTTAATTAACACAGGAATCATCAAAGAAGGGCATTTGCCTCCTTGTAAGGAAAGATTAAATGTAAGAATCTTTGTACTGATCAGGTGCATCTAGCTAAGTGTCCTTTATCTGGTGGTGACCACAATCATATAGGTAGTAAAGATTCTAAGATTAGAGTGAGTGCAGATGGATACTTTCTCAGAATAGTCTCTTGAACTCCTCGAGCTTTTGGTTCAAAGATTATAGATGGCATTTTAATATTTAATAACTCCGTAGGTTTGTCTTTAACTTCCAAAGCTCAATGACACCTGTGGTTTGACCACTGGTAGTTTTTGCATACAGCTGCTGTATCTCATGAAACACCTAAGGAAGACAGACAAAGTGTTGTCCATGTCCCAGCCTCCCTAGAGGCATGAAAGGTTTGATTCAGATCTGTAACCCGAGGCTGCTTTCGCAAGATTTTACATTCTCCCTTTAAAAGATCAAAGAGACTTGAATATTTCAAGTCACATAACACCAAGCTCTTCCCGCTGCATTTGAATGGACTGAGGTTTACATTTGTCAGAGGATCACAAACAAGTTCCTTCAGCATCCAATGGGAACTTGGTCCTAAGCTATGGCCGTTTCTGACTTAAGTCAGCAGCATTGCCATCGCATTTGGGAGTGCAAAATTGAGAGTTTGAGTTCAATGTAAAGGACCAGCTGCAGCATAATGCACTCCAGATTTGGCTCTAAGCATCTGAGTTATGAATATTTAGGGAAAAAAACCAACTGACACTGAACAAGTGAGTCTAACAAAGTTTCTTGCAGCTAACCTCCAGGCTATAGCATGTCTCACAGTTAAAAGGGTACGTCAGATGTGCAGATTATGATCCTCAAAGACGAAAAGAATGGCTCTAGAACAACTGGGAACTGCATGTGGTGACACTTCAGCTCTGCTGTTTAGGCCGCATGCCCTGGTTAGGATGATGGCTTTGGGATGTCCATGTTCTCTGCATGGTAATAATATCAACTGGACCTAATCTACTGCTGAAATTAAATCAACAAAAAAGAAATTCCTATTTTAAACCTGGCTTCTGCCATTTAAAAAAAAAAAAAAAAACAGTGTCTTTCTTTCTAACACTTGGGTGCACTTGGGTGTCTAACAGGGAAACTAATGAAGCAGATGTATTTGAGGAAAATAAGTCTTTTCACTCAGTTGAGTTTGACAGACCATTGAGGGAGTTATGCTGGTGTAATGAAAGACTAGAGTCTGGCTCCTAAACTCAAAGCATATAAAGCCCAATACACTTTTTCTATGTATTGTAGGTAAAATAATGTGTATTGAGGTTGAATTGCACCCACCACATTTAATCTGCTTCACACTGTTTCTCTAACAGGTACCTCACGGATTACTCTTCTTGGTCTCGGTGCACAGAACCTGCCAACGTGGTGGAGTGGAACGTCATTTTACTCTCTGTTCTGATAGCTCTTAGTGGACTGCAGCTGATCATCTGTTTTCTCAAAGTGGCTGCTGAGTTGAAACGGACACTCTGTGGGACCTATTCTGGTTTTGTACAAGTAGAAAAATAACTGAGGTAATTCCTTTAGTGTTTCCAAGTTGGTTTAGCTTCTACAACTCCTGTCAGTTGAGGACCTACCCTTTTGGTTTATGCGTTCTGTATGCTACTGTGTTTTTATTATCAGAGGATATGTACTGATAGATCTATTGTGTTTGATTCATCTGCTAATTCCTTGTGGTATAGAGGGACTGGTGACTGCTCTCTCTGATCTTTAAGGCTAGGACTGAGAAGAAAAGAAAGTGGCTGGGAATTCAGCCCTGATGATGAGTCTGTTACTCCTATGCAGAAGTTTCTGAGCACCCTTCTTCTAGCATTCAATTTAAAGTCATTCTTATCAATGCATGGGTTTCACAGCAAACAGAAAGAAGACCCAAGAGGTAGTATGTAGCAGCCATGATCTAGGCATCAGCTTTTACAAGTTTTTCAGTAGGTTGTTGGAACAATAACTGAGGGCTTTGCTTTGGGCAGAAGAGTTGGTTGGAACCCCAGAGCTGCTAACCTGCATATGGATGTGGAGTGGTAGGGGTTAGTGTGGCATTCAGTTCCCCCAGCTTGGGCAGGCAGGGTGAAATCAGACATGTTTATCCCTCCTTGTCCACCTGCATTGGGGTCAAGGAGCCCTCAGGATTATGTAGCCAACAATCTCAGTGATGACAGCACCTTGGAGAAAGATTTCTAATTAGGAAAAACTGCAGCCCCCAAAAGCATGAATGAACACATATACACATACTTACATATGTACATCAGCCCACGCAGAGTAGGATTAGCTCTGTTGTGTAGGTAGGATGGTGGTACCTCTGCAGCACGAAGCCTCCTGAGTAGTGCTGGTCACCCAGGGCAGAGGAGCTGCAGGTGCCCTTGGGCAAGCAGGCAGGGGAGCACTTCTTGTAGGAATGTACTGTTACAGGAACCTACAACAAGGTCAAGGCCTGAGGCAATTTCTCTCAGCACATTCCCCTTTCCAGTGAAAGAGCCTCATCAGCCCCAGCCCAGCCTCCAGTGCGGTCCAAAGCCATGTGTCTGCTTGTCCCTTGGTCGCCTCTACAGCCCTGCTTGTGTGATGGGTTTAGAGATTGGAGGTAGATGTCAAATAGTCGAACAATTTCCATTTTAACTTGAGCTGAAAAAAAAAGAGGCCATCCTTCTTTTTTTATTTGCAGGCTGGGATTCTCTGAAAATGGCAAGGAAATCTTCACTGCTTCTCCCCCACCCCCCAGAAAAAGAACAAAATGGCTTCTCCAACAATTACGGTTGTGGATTTGGGTGCTGCAAAGACAAATGAAACCCTTGTATTAATTCTTTGTCTTTCAAGCCTGTCTCTCTTGGATGAAGTTACTTGAAAATCTACTTTTCTAGTTACTTTCTAACCCATCTGGTTGTCCCTGACATTGATTCTCCATTTTTTTTTACTCTCCAGCTTGTTCTGACAATAGGAAGGTTTTAATACCACGGAACTGCTTTTTGTATTGAAATCACCTTTGTTTGAATAAACTGCTGTAAAACTGCTATAGAACTGCTTTTATACTCTCCTCTTTGTTTAGAACATAGGAATATTTGTTGGGGGGATTCAAAGAGCCTGATTCAAAGCCCGGTATGTCAGGAGAGGTTGTTCCCTTGAGAATTCGTGCACTGGATGAAGCCATGATTTCTAAATTAATAAATTTTAGTTACAGGCAAATCATGATGGTCACGAAAGGCAGCAGCCTGTGTTGCTCAGTCTCTTGGAAGTTCTTAACTGCACAAAGCAATTAAGGAAAAAAAGCCTATTTAGAAAGGCATCCAGGCCTGGTTGAAAGGTAAGATACACAGCTCTGAAATCAGAGGTGCTAATTAGTACATGTTGATAGCTGCACTGTGTTTCTTTTTATTTTATACTCAGGCAAACTTGAATGAATATATAAGGGAACCTTGTTAGCATCCAGTTCTAGCTTATTAATGCTCTTTTGAATACCCTGACCCTGCTGCAACGGAAAGCTAATGTTCTTGACAGTAATAATCAGATGAAAAACAATAATCTCTTTAAAATTACAGCTAAAATATCTTTTTAATTCCTCAAAGCATTATCATTTAATTCCTAGTGGAAATTCAGGTCCTCACAATAAAGTGGGCATATGGCTCATGTGCATGGGCAACATTTGGCTGTATTCTTCAGTCTGGTTTTGTGAGAATGAACACCCAGAGGAATGTAAAATATGTACTCTGGGCTTGCAGTAATGCCTGTATCCCTATGACATCACAACTAGTAGGATTCAGCTTTATCAACGTCTAAAATTAAACACTGTTAGAACTGCAAACCATTCAGTAAGTGGCAGCTGTGAGTAAGATACTTAGAAAAAAATAGAGCGTGTCAGTCATTTAATTCTGTTTCAAGACAATATTGAGATTTTGCCTTGATATTCCTTTATTGGATTGTTTTGAAAAACTGATTTCTTCCTGTAGGAGTTGAAGAATGCATCTGAAGTTTCTATTGCTTAGTTTCTATTAAGTTGCAAGAAGTAATAAAGAAATGCATGATGTTTAAAAATGGGTCTGGTCATTGGGAGGCTATTCAAGGTGGCATGGATATTCAGAGATGCATAATAATAAGGCATGATTACAAAATAGGGACTGTTGCAACTGCACATTTGCTTTTCCTTGGGCTTAAATATATGCCATATTGTATATCTACTTAAATGATAATCCCACATTCTTATGGATTTATGAGTATTGGTTTTGGACAGAAGGAAAAAAAAAAACAAACAACAATCAATCTGTACTCCTACCAAATGTCTTGGAGAATCTTGCTGATTTCATGCCTGCAATCCATGGAGCTGTTTATTTTGAAAGTGTTAGAAACACCCTCTTAAGATAATAACACAGCCTTGGGGTACTGAGTCACCTCTCTCAGTTATTTCAGGCCCTTAAGTGAAAGATAATAGGAATGTGCTCAGGCACGTGAATATCCTAAAGTTTGGGTGAGGCGCAATTAAAAGCTGTAATGGAAAAATCTTGCCTGTCAGAAGTTTTTGGTTTATCTTTTAATAAAAACAACATCTTTTTCAAATCAAGAAAAAGTAATTTAGGAGAATCAAGGGAGTAAAGGCAGAGAAATGCTTGGTTTTACCCTCAAATAAATGTGGAGATTTCAAGGATGTGGTTTTTTTTCTTTTCCTCAGTCTGATGGAGGCTTGAACAAAAATAGATCAGATAGCTCACATATACATGAACAATTCTGTTCACTGAGTATTAAGGAATGACTTTGAATTTAAGTAGTACAAAAGGAGATAAACATTTTATTATTTTGACCTCAGTTAATTTACAGATGGGACATATGCAATATGTACAAGCTGATCTTTCCACTGAACTACTGACCTTCAGCCATGGCAAAGAAAAAAAAATCCCTGCAGAAAGAATTTTGAGCATGTGATGCCAACCTGGGAAACTCCAGAATTTCATCATAGATTCAGTCAGATTTCGAAAACTTGGCTTTGGTCACAGTCATTTAGACAGAACCAGAATCCTGCATTTAATGCTGAAGTGTAGAAGGTTCCAAAAGCTGAGATAATGAACTCAGGTATTCTGACAGTGCCTGAAATTTTTTATATGAATAGTGATTAAAATTGGTAATTTATCTGTATACTACAATCTTGGTAAATGAGATTTAGATTTGTATGTCATAAAAGGAAACCTGTCATATGTTTCTTATGTTCTAAATCTTAGTCTTCTATCCAAAATAATCACAATTTTTCCTGCCATTAAGAAGATAGCTTCAAAGAAGATTGTGATTTTTACAGATATTTTTAAGTTGCCATACAATAAAAAATGTAATTTAGAATAAGTATTACTGTATCAGTGCTCAGACTGCAGAAGAGATTTTCTAAGAATTCTTGAGAAACTGAAGATATATATATTTTAATAGAAGTCTTTATAATTTGCAAGTTTGCAGTTGACTTTGTAGGTCTAAAGCTTCAGACACAACTATGATATAATGGACATATGCTTGAAAATAATGTGCTTGCTAACTTTAGTTAGGTGCTTTTTAAACATCCCATGTTTGAGGTTTGTTTTTATTTTTCATTGTGACTGAAGATAACAGATACATAATGTTTACAAAACTTGAATACATTGAAAGTGTAGCCTTCTGCGCTGGGTAGTACCTTTAGATAATGGTAACACTTAAGATTATCTTAAGCTTTATGTATCTGTCGTGCTTTTAATCACTGAAGAATGTGGCTTAGCCTGCCTGGTGGTAGACGAGGAGGAAGATAACACAGGGAGTTCATTTTGTGGAATTTCTGAGGCTCATTTCCATTTGGGCTATACAGAAGCTACCTGGACATGAGATGCAAACATCTCCCCCCTCCACCCGTGAACAGCAGTCCTTTTCATCTCTATATGCTACATTTTGTGCTAAATTGCGTTTCCCAGGGAGCTGTGGTGGGTTAGCAGAGCCCCATGGGCAGGGACACCTCCCACTGGCTTCTCCACCTGGACCTTGGTGCCCAAGTGCTGCTCTGACACCAGAGCCCTCCCTCAGCCCTCTGTGTCACACCAGTGTGGCCACTGGGCGAGGGGCAGTGACCTGTAGGCTTGGGGTGAGCAAGAGTAAGGGCAGAGCTGTGTGATCGCAGCAACGCTGGGGAAAACACGTGTCATTTACAGCTTTTCTCAGGGCACTTAATGTTCTTGTGCCATGCTTCACTGAAATTGTGTTCTCACAGTAGTAGTAGCAATAGTGAGAGTGATAAACATTGTGAAGAATGTAATTAAGCTTCCGTCTCTGAATCCAAGTAAGTCTCCAGTGCTTTCAGTTCAGCTGCACAATTTGTAATCCTCTAACGGTCTGAACAGTAATTTGCGTGATAGAAGGTTGGCAGAAATTGAAGAAATTTCTTTGGAGATTAGCTGAACTGACCAGAATCTTTTGTTTACTCTTGACACACAGGGAGGTTGTGCAACGTTTTATTGTGTTCACCAAAGCAAACAGGAGCCAGGAGGGGGGTGGGTGAGGAGGGGTGGGTGGTGGGAGAGACAAGAAGATATAAAGGGCAATGGCTTGTGCCCCTCCTGGGGTTCTATTTCACCTTTTTCCTGAGGTCTGTGAATGCAAAATGAAGCTATTCTTCCTAAGCTGCTTGCTGGTTTCTTGCTGTTGCCAAGCTGGGGCGGTGAGGAGGGAGTACTACATCGGCATTACGGAGACAGAGTGGAACTACGTGCCTGGCAGTACAGACCTCATCTCTGGACAGCTTTTTGCAGAAGAAGAGTAAGTAAAAGTTTACACTGGTTGAGTTTTATTTTACAGCATCGTCTGCTTTAGACACTAGGACCAGAGTGAAAACCTGGTGAAGGCAACGAAGTGAATCCTGTTGGTGTCAGTGGATTTTCTGTTAGACATAAAAGGGATTTTTGATTTTTTTTCTTGGCTTGCTTGAGAATTGGAATATGCAGGAATTTTTGTGAATTGTTGAAATGAAATGTTTACCAAGCAGAGACTAGAAAAGGACCTTTAATGTCTAATGATGTTTAGTTTTGAATGGCTAAGGTGCCAGTACTGTCGAGAAGACTTTTGCTTTTATGTATTGAAATGCAGAAGTTTGACACATTTTAAACTTTCCTATTGGGCACAGGTTTCCTTTTCAGACAGTCACTGTTGGCGGTGGTTATTTCCAGCTGTTGGAGGTGCACCAGCAGAGCTGGGTCCTTCCACCCATGGGGAAGGAACTGGGTGGCTGGTTACAAGGCAGGAGGGTGCTGTGCAGCGAGAGCAAGAAGCAGGGTGAGGATGAGCATGGTGAGGAAGGAGGGAGTGCCCTGAAGATATGAATAAAGGAAACTCAGATATAAAAGTCATCAGAGAAATATTTGAGAGAGAAAAAATGTTCATTCCTTCTACTTTTTTGTGCCTTTAAAATGACATAGGACCATACTGAAAGAAAAACTGGAGAGAAACCAGAAATCAGAAAAATCTCAAAAATACAGTTCTCATTTAGTCTGTAGATGAAGAATTAGAAGATTTCCTATGATTTTCTCTAGTGAGAGCTGACAATATCTTAGCCATAATCTGCCACTTCATCAGGCACGAGGCAACACAGGCAGCTTCTTTTTTTTCCACTCATAAACTGAGTGATGTGTAAGATGTAAGTGATTCAGCAGTAATTCTGATAACTGATGGGAGCAGGGCATCTTGTCTGAAAATTGCTGAGCAGTGTTGTCATACAACAAGCCACCATCATTTGCTGCACTTTGGTTTTCTCTGCTCAGTGGCAACTTGCAGCTTTTCAGTGGCTGCATGCCTGCAGTGGAGCTGGTCTCTTTTATTGTGCTTTTCATTTCCACCTTCTCCGATTCTTCCTCTCCTCCTGAACCCTTCAGCTGTGAGGCTGTGCTTGTGTGGAGATGGACATTTATAGAGGCAAGAGTGTGGTGTACCTGTTAGAAGTAATACTCTACAGTTAAATGGTAGCTGTTTAAACAGCTTAAACAAGAAGAGCCATAAAATATTTGTTTGATTTAGTTTGTGGCTGAAAAGCTTCATGTGCTTAGTCTTCCAGTAAATAAGTTTATGCTTTCCAAGTTTCAAGGGGCTTTGAACTGGCATTTTAATTACACTTCAGATCTGTGCTTGCCAAAGTACAAACAATCCCTTCCCCACATGCTCAGACAATGCTCAGCCTTGTGGGAAATACTTTGGATTTTCGGGCAATCACAATATTGGCTGCTGGGAAGACAAAACCAAGTTGGCTTGGTTTCAGGTGAGCAGTCAGGAGGCTGCTGAACTTCAGGCTGTGTTGACCTATCTCCCAGGATTGCATCCTTCTGGAGTAGGTTTACTTCCACAGCTAGTCCTCCTGAAATGGGCAGGGGAAGGTGCAGGAGGATTTGTTGTTAGAGGTTCTGGAGTTTGGGGTAACAGTACCAGCCAGCAGAAGTAGCTCCACTGCTTTAAACAGCCAGTGCTGGCAGCTTCTCTCATCATTGTAGTTAGCAAACAGAAACATTTTTTCCATGAAGATAACTCTTCTCAGAGACTAAAATAGCTAATGAAAGTTACCTGACCCTCAGAACAGGGATAGGTTGGCTCCAAAGCTGTTGCAGTTAATAGTTGTCAGAGACGTGGTGACCCCTTGCCTGTGACTGATGGTGCTTGGGCAGCAGATCCACGATAGCTACAGGGTTTGGAGGTGTTGATACCGCCTGTGGGACATACCATCTCCAGAAGTCTCAGTTTAGCTCATGGCTGTTTCCTTGCTAACCAGCCTCTCATTTTTAATATCATTAATTTTAATATAATTAATTAATAATTAATTGAGAGGAGCAATGGTCCAGCAGTTAAGGCACTCGGTGATTGAGGATGTTGTTGCTAATTCCCTGCTGTCATGTAACCTGTTTGTATATTCTTGGGCTGAACCTGTAAAAATGAGACATTATCAGGCACTGAAGCTGTGATTCACCCCTCCCTGTGACAGGTGGGCAAGCTGAGGGCTTGGTCTCACTGATTTCAGCACACTGCATGTCCCCCCCTGCCCCCCCCACACACTGGGCATTAGCAGGACCTTGTAGATTTGCTCAGGTCCAGACATCTTAAATGTAGTTCACAGCTGAAAAGGCTGCTCCTCGTTGCAATGGAGCAAGGACTATGCAGTCAGCATAATACTGTGATGATGGAAATGACTATTTTTAACAGGCCATGGAAAACTATACAGAAATTTAAGCATGTAAGTACAAAAGTTTTGAGTGATAAGAACTGTAGAATCATAGAATGGTCTAGGTTAGAAGGGATCTTTAAGATCATCTAGTCCAACCATCAACCTAACTCTGATAAAAACAAACAAAAAAAACCCCCATCACTAAACCATGTCACTAAGCACTATGTCAACCCGTCTTTTGACAGCCTCCAGGGTATAGTATTGGCCTTGTCCACATGGTCTGAAGTTTGCATGAAATTATATCAAATACCCTTATTTTCAGTGTACAAAACAGACCAAAGAAAAATTCAGGTTGGTGCATAATATCTAATCTCTATCTGGGTGCCCAACTCTTTACAGTAAAAGACATATTTACTCCTCAACAGAGATATAGTTGCGCACAGCGCTACGGAGGCCTGGTCTTTATTTGACACCCTGCTAATTAATACTGTTCAACTATAAGCTGAGTATCTGACACTATGGAAATGTTCATGTATTTTCATTACAGGCAGGCTGGAGTCTTCCTCAAAAGAGGCCCCCATAGGATAGGAAGCACCTACAAGAAGGCTGTGTACACTCAGTACACCAATCACTTATATGATGTGACAGTTGAGAAACCTTCCTGGCTGGGTTTTTTAGGCCCTATCATTAAGGGAGAAGTTGGAGATTCCATTATTATTCACTTGAAAAACTTTGCTTCCAGAAACTACACACTGCATCCGCATGGTGTAACATACACAAAGGAAAATGAAGGTAAGCTCAAGTCCATTCTGTGCCAGAATTTATCAAAGGTTAATAATTTATCTGAGTGTCAGTGATGTTCTCTCCTCAAAGAGACTTGTCAAGTAAATAAAAATTTAAAACAGGACACAGACAATTTAAAACAGGAGCTAAGAAGTTTGATAATTTTTTCAGGAGTTAAATACAAAGCCAAATGCAGAATTCATAATGAAGACATTTTAGATCAACATTTCATCTGAAATAAGAGTATAAAGATATACAGGAGATGGAGGTATTGAAGATGTCTAAAGGAAAAAATGATGCTGTTGTGAAGAAGATATTGTTAACAGGATAACTTAGAGTTTCAAATTCTTAACACTAAATTTTTTATATATTGTGTATAAGATACGCAAGACTTTCTTAAAATGGAGAAGCAGCTACTGCTTAGTAATAAATTAGTAAGTCTGACACCTCTAGGATGTATTGTAGTGGTGCTATTGGGATTAGTGATCATTTGCCCTTGTATCAGCTGATGTTGCCACACTCAGGCAATGAGGGATTTTCCGCATCAGACAGCACCAGAATATGCTGCTGAAAGTTTTATTTAGATCTTAAAAATAGTGTGTGAGTTGTTGAAAATATGATGGTGTCTCAAAAGCAGTCTTTAGAAATTTTTCATTAGAACAATTTATGAAGTATCAGCTTAACTTAGTAATATTTTGTTAAGTTTTTCATTACAAATAATATGTGCCTTGATATAGACACGTTCTGTTCTGTGGGAGCAGAACAGTGTTTTTTGGAGCAGTACATGCTCTCTTTGGAACAATGTTTAAATATTTTTTTTCGTTGCTCTCATTCCAGTGGCACCTGTATTCCTTGAGGACATATGCAATATTTTAGAACACTTTCCAAGATTAATATTTAACAAATGTTTCACAAATATTTGAATTGTTATCTTTTCAGCAGAAGTACATTGTGCCCTCCTAATAAATTAAGGACTAAATTTAATGTGCCATTAATTGAAGCACTCCTATGGAAATCAAAGGCAAATGAAGAGACTTCTGAAGAGAAGGAAAAGATCAGCTCAGATGATTTTAAAGATTTTTTAAAATCTCTATTCAGGTGTTCAGACTGTGTTACTGCAACATGAAGTCAACTTTAAAGCACAGCAGGTGCTATCCTGGCACTGTATTGTGAATGTGTTGTGTTAATGGTGGTGATGTCACATTCTTCAGGTGCTTTTTACCCTGACAACACCAAAGATTTGCAAAAGAGAGATGACGCTGTGGAGCCTGGAGGCCAGTACACTTACACATGGGACGTGACAGAAGATCAAGGTCCAGCTGCAGGAGATGCAGACTGCATAACCAGGGTTTACCACTCCCACATAGATGCTCCAAGAGATGTTGCCTCAGGGCTTGTTGGGCCTTTAATAATTTGCAGGAAAGGTAATTTATAAATAAATAAGTAAACATATATGCAAGGTGAATAATAATGCTTATTGATAAATATCAGTGAAATATCTCCTCCTGGAAGAGGAGAAGACTACAGTTAGTTTTGAAATAGCAGCTTTTTGTCTTCTTAATGAGCTGCCTTTCAATAATATAGTAAGTAGTTGGATTTTGTTTGTGACAGCTAATATAATTTGCAGAATAGTTTGTCCACAAATCCATATGCCTGAGAAGCATTCATGCTAGTAATGCAAAAGGATGTGTAAATACTGATAGGAGAAAAAGATTTACTGTAACCTTATCACATGCAATGTTTATTCTTAGTAAAGTTATTTTATAGTATTGGTTTATCAAAACCAGTTTTTGTTTTCTGAGTGTGCCTGTAAGTTTATGTGTACATTTACACTCGAGAAAGTGGCAAAATAAGAAGTAAACTGATACTACATTAAAAAGACAATGTCAATTGACAAAGACTTTGACTATACCACTTTCTTTTTCAGGTACAATGAATAAGGACAATGATGAACACTTTGATGCTGAATTTATCCTTATGTTTACTGTGATGGATGAAAATCTCAGTTGGTATCTAGAGGATAATATCAGGACATACTGTTCTGAGCCTTCCAAAGTTGACAAAGATGATGAGGACTTCCAGGAAAGCAATAAAATGCACTGTGAGAGAACGTTTTATTAATGTTACTTATCGTTGATACAGCGAAGTAATATTTTCATGTGTTGTCTCTTTTAAAGATGAACTTTAGACAGTTTTGTAGTTTTGTTTTTTTTTTTTAAGCATGGCCTTTTCTTGGAGGATTAAGATCCTTTTAAATAAGAAAAAAAAATCAAAAGTAATAGCAAGTATTGTACAATCAAACCATTGGACTTTTGATATAAAATTCTTCGGGGCCAAGAACCTCTCTATGAGTATAATTTCCCTGGTGCTCTAAACAGAGTTGGGTTGCTTTGTCCTGTTTCATAGTCCTGAATTCTGTACTATATATCAAAGTTTAGAGAAACAGTTTTTACTTTGGCTCTGACATGTATTCTGACAAGCAGAATCATGTTGGGAGCTGCTGGTTATGCAGGTAGTTGTCCAGAAGAGGTGTGCTCTGATACTGGCTCACTTTCAGAAGTGTGGAGTTTTGTTTTGAGGCTCTTCCTATTTGAAAAATAGAGCAATGGTTGTATGACACCTGCTTTTGAAGAAAAGATCCTAAGTACTGTGATGGTAACTGTAATAAATAACATTTCTTTCAGCAATCAACGGATACATGTACGGATACCTCCCAAACCTCACAATGTGTGTGGAAGATAAGGTGAAATGGCATCTGTTTGGCATGGGTAATGAAGCTGATATCCATGCAGCCTACTTTCATGGACAGACCTTGATAGAAAGGCATCATCGAGTTGACACCATCAACCTCTTCCCAGCCACGTTTATCGATGCTGTCATGATACCAAGGGTTCCCGGGGAATGGCTGCTCAGTTGCCAAGTTAATGACCATATTGAAGGTACAGAATAAATTCTAATTATAAGAATGGGTTGTTTTTACCTTAAGCTAAAAAACAGGTTACTGACTCACTTTAGCCTGTCCTGGCTCTACACCAGACTATATCCCCCTCAAGGTAGCAAAACTCACATAGTACTTGAAATGCTTAGAATTGTATTAGGTGGGCTTGAGCATGTAGCCAAGGAAGTGAAGGAAATCACTGTCTATAATGGGAATTGTTATCAGTTGGCAGCAAAAGGCAGAGTTGCACTTTTGCAAGCCTAAACTTTAAACAAACTGTAACATGATGGTTGCCTCTGACTCAAGGTAATTCATTACAATTTTCTGTTTGCCAGCAAAAAAGTTAGGGCTCATTCCATGTTTGGGGAAGGGGCACAGGACAGGCAGACTAATTCCCTGCTGGCAAGGACATGTTCTGGAAAGTGCATTGGCTAATAAGCAGATGATATGCGTTTATCTTCCCTGCATCTTTCTGTATTTCCAGTGTTTGCTAAACATATGAAGTACTTAGAAGCTAATTCCATACTTTTCCATTATTCTATAACCTATCACACTTTTCCATGATTTATATCCCTATAATTGAGATAGGGAAGTAATTTGTCACAAAAGTGGGAAGGAACACAGAACTTAAAATCATTCTTCAAGATTTGAAAATTCTGGCATAAAAAAAAAAATGTTTAACCTGTGGATTCAACTACACAGGGATTATAAGTTTAGAAATAGTTATCACGTTAAGCAGCCTCCTGATGTGGTTGAAGCATCCTGGGCAAGACCTAAATCCTACAAAATGGCCTAGTCTGTAGCTGTAAAAGGGTTCTCTTTATTATTGTGTTTGTATCTCCAGCAAGTAGGTTTGCTAACAGACCTTTCTCCTGAGGAGCAGAGACCCAGGAGTTCCATGAGTCCTGTTGATTAGATGTAGAGGGAAGATGGTCAGCCTGGCAGCACCTGGCCCTGATTGAAGTGCTAACTGACAGTAGTTTCCACTCCACTCTAACCTTCTCTGTAATACCACATCAGGTGCAGCTTTACCAGCAGAATGCACTTCACCACACCTGTCTGCCCGCTGTAGATACTGTGGTTGTGTTTCTACACCCTGGCTCAGCTGGCGTGCATTCTTTTATATCATTTCTCTTCCTTTTTGTTTGTGATTTGCAAGTCCATGGTATGGGATTCAATGGTATGGGAACTTTACAGGGAAGAGAAGAGCTAATGGAGCTAGGGAAAGAGGAAAAAAAAGTGCAGTTCCTTACCCCTAGTTTTCTCCACCTCCTTGGTTTTTTCCCAGGTGGTATGCAAGCCCTTTTTAAAGTAAAAGATTGTAGGAAATCCACAACAGTTCACAAAGAGAGTACAAAGATAAGACAATACTTCATTGCTGCTGAAGAGATCATCTGGAATTACGGCCCATCTGCAATGAACCGTTTTACAGGACAAGAATTAATTGCTGACAGGTAAATGCTTTGAATTAAAGAAGTTTTACTTTCCAAGCAGAATTGATATAAACATGCTAAATAAAGTAGGACATATGTTAGAGCTGACTTTTAAGCAGAATTTTAAGTGGAATTCTCATTGTCCTCACTTCTGCTTAAATATTAACGCCAGGATAAATATCAGACCAAATCAGGTTCATTGTTTTTGTTGCAATCTTACTACATGTTTTGCTGTAAATTTAGTAGTTTCACTGGGATGAAGATGAATTGTGGTACGTGGACAGTGGCCTGTGATGATTTATGATGGTAGATACTTCTGAGTTATGAGAACAAAACTAGGAATTGTGATCATCTCCTCAGCTGATGAAAGTCACATTAAGGCATCTCAGCTAGCAAATGACTTGCACGAGGTAGCTTTGCCCTTTGCTTTTTGTTTACATATTTAAGACCTGGATCAATCCACTGAATAAGTGGGTTTCTCAGACCTTTCTTCTGTGAGTTAAAGAATACTTACCTGCCTCACAAGAGATGAGGCACAGTTCATTGTTTGAATAGAGTTTGTAAAACATTGAAAGGTTTATTTTTGAAGAGTAAAAGTGTAGACTAAAAAGCATAGGCTAAATCTTACCACTTTCTATTTAGATGCTACGTATTCTTGGTGAATTATTTGTAACTTCTAATAAAAAAAGAAGAGGAAACTTCAGGTTATGAAATGTTGACCAGAAATCATTGTTGATGAGTGCTTAAGTGTGCTGGCTTTATAAGGGCCATAGGGCACAGTGTCTTCTTAAAGAGAAGTTAGTGAAGAGTAATGGATTCCTGAACATCTCTGTATGGGACTGCATCTAAATGTGTGGCCAAATCACTCAAAGGAAACTCAAAAGACAAAGTCGTAAAATAGAGTTGATGTCCTGACTGCCTTTGTAAAGCTGAGCATTATGACTTGAACTGTTTGCATCTATTCCAATTTCTTTTACACAGTGAATCTCGTGTATTTTTTGAACAAAGTGAGACAAGAATTGGTGGCTCGTATAAAAAGGCCATTTACAAAGAATACACAGATGGGTCTTTCACTGAGCATAAAGAAAGACTTGCAGAGGAAGCACATCTTGGACTCTTAGGTGAGATACCAAAAAATATTTCGTATTAAAGATTTATGAGAGTAAACTCTCACTTCCACTGGCTAGCCCCTCAGGGCCAAGGGCAGGTGCTTGTGCCTGTGGCTTTCTCCAAGAGACACCCCAATGAAGGCAATTGTTGAAGGCAATGCTGTGGTGGTCCCCAGCTCACCTGTGGAAATACGCCATGGTTCCGAAGGTCAGGCTCTGGATTCTAAGGCCAGGCTAGGCAGGTCTAGCCCTGTTTATAACCTTGCTGCATCTGGCAGGGCTCTGGACTCAGTTTGAGGTTGGTACCAAGGCCTGTAGGTAGGTCCCTTTCCAAAGGAAGGAACTGTCCTGCATGTCCCTGGGCTTTCCTGGGTAAGGAACCAGGAATGGAGCAGTGCAGTTGCTGCTGGGCTGCTGTGTGATCCGGGCCTCAGGCCAAGGAGTGGTTCCATGGCCATGGAGGCCCAGGGGCAATGGGAGAAGCCGGCAGCCATCGACTGTGACAAGCTCATGGTGATCTGTACGTCGCTTGATAGACGCGTCCTGTGATTCACCCGTGTGCTCCCTCCTAGGCCCTGTTATCAAGGCTGAGGTGGGCGAGAGGATCAGGGTGACCTTCCGGAACAACGCCAGCCGCCCGTTCAGCGTGCAGCCCCACGGTGTGAGTTACCGCAAGAGCGACGAGGGGGCACGGTACGGTGCCACCTCCAGAGGTGCGCCTGCGGACGGGGATCCTGCGGGCACCGGGGAACGAGCTCCTCCTGCCTGCTGGCGTATTAAAGGTGATAAAGTAACCGTAGATGTAATTCCTAGTGTTGATTTCTACAATAGGTCCCGAGTCTCTAGCCTCTCACGTGAATCCTGGTGCTACGTTTACATACGAATGGGACGTGCCAGAAGATGTAGGCCCCACAGACCAAGATCCAGACTGTCTAACCTGGCTCTATTACTCAGCGGTGGATGAGGTCAGAGACACCAGTTCTGGCCTTGTGGGTCCTCTCTTGGTGTGCAGGAAAGGAGCTCTGCTTCCTTCTGGGAAACAGGTCAGTCCAAGCAGAAAAATTGAAGCATTTGCACCATTGTACCCAAATCTGCTTTCTCTTCCTAAATTGTGCCAGTTGGGGCCTGACACGCTTATGGCCACTCAGCACTATCTCCTCTTCACACCAAGCCTCAGCCATGTGCTGAGAGGGACATGGAAAATGAAGAGAGTGGGTTTGGTTTTTTTATTAAAAATAAAAAAGCAAAATCAGTCTGGCTCCAGATAGACAGGTGCTGTACTGTGAAACCACCGTCACAGCAAGCACCACTAGTGCTAGCTTCAGCTAAGATGAGAATGACTAAAAATAAGTAGAGACTTTAAAGACCAAAACACACTTTTATTTCCGGTGGTGGTTCTTGCTGGTAGAAAGAGCATTAGCAGCAGATGTCCAGTCACCAGATCCAGCAATTAGAGATCTTTGAGATTATCAGAATGAAGTCTCAATGCATGCATCTGCCCTACTTTGTGAATTATACTTCTAAATTATTATACACACCAATTTTTTTCCTGATGTTTTCTGTTTGCTCTTTTCTATTTTCCTATGTGCTATTTCTTCTCAACAGAAAAATGTGAAAATGGAGTTTTTTTTACTTGCCACGGTATTTGATGAGAATCTGAGCTGGTACTTGGATGACAATATTTTGATGTTTACACTGAATCCTAACGAAATTGACAAAGACGATGAGGACTTCCAAGAGTCTAACAAAATGCACTGTAAGAAAATTATTAGCTACCAAATACTCATTTCTACAATAAGACACTACTGTTGTGATCTCATGTCGGAGACTGGGAAGCGGGAGAGTGGCAGGGTCATTTAATTCCTTTCCATTGGAAACAAAACCATGTTTGAGTGAAATTCAATTTCAGCTAAATGTGGTAGTTCAAATGTAATGCCAGCTGTTCGGTGTCTTGCTTGGCAGTTGAGCATTTAGCACTGTTGGGTACCACTTGGAGCAGACAGGAGGAGAAATTAGGTCTGTAACCCATGTGCAACCTCTGTGAATGCAACCAGGCAGCAGGAGAGAACCAACCTCTGCCCTACAGGTGATGCAGCTGAAAGGAGAATTTTTCACAGAATCTGGTTGAGGTTGTCAGGAACCTTTGGAGGTTATCACCCCTGACCCCCTGCTCAAGCAGGGCTACCCAGTGCTGGTTGTCCATCCATGGGCAAAACCCTTGATCAGGTAGGTTTTGAATATTTCCAAGGATGGAGACTCCACCACCTCCCTGGTCAGCCTGGTCACTCTCACAGGGACAGTGTTTCCTGATGTCCAGTGGGGTCCTCCTGTGTGTCAGTGTATCCTCATGGCCTCTGGTCTTGTCACTGGGCCCCACTGGGAAGAGCCTAGCTGTCTTTTTATTGCCCCCTGCTCCCTGCAGGGGTTCATATACATTGATAAGATCCCCCTGAGCCTTCTCTTCTTCTTTAATAGGGCAGAGCTGAGTTAGTTTCACCTGATCAAATCTTGGTGCTATAGAAACGTCTTCCAAGTTTCATGTGAAAGAACATTTTTATCTTCAGTTATGTAGTCCTGGAAATAATCTTTAAACATATTTGCTCGTGCTCTTCCTTAAATTTTGCCTTTGGGCACATTCCTGCTAATTACAGAACCTTGATACTGAGCATTTGGTGGTATCTGTGAGGCCCAGGCTTTGAAGGTTTTACACAGAAGCAGATTGAAAACATTAAAACTTCAGGTTGTCTCCACTGTGTGGCTGAAGGGTCTTGTAGGGTATATAGCAGGATTATTTGTGCATCCTGTACACTTTATGGGTTTTATACTGTAGAAGTTCCAGTTGGTCATCAGCTACTTGTGTTTTAGAGATTGAAAAGGACAACAGTTACAAATTGGTTTTGAACACTTGGTTTAAAAAGTTGTTTTGTTTAACTCTCTAGTTTTGCTAACGTGATAAAGTATTTTATTATTGATATTTTCGTCAGTCTAAGGCATCACATTATATCTGAAGTGTGTATTATTTAATCTGTATTGCAGAATTCAGTAATATTTTAATCAAGGTGGGTTTTTCTTTCTCAAATTTTCTACAGCCATTAATGGTTATATGTATGGAAATCAACCTGGCCTCGAGATGTGCAAAGGAAGCGTGGTTTCCTGGCATTTGATGGGCTTGGGGTCAGAAGTCGATGTCCATGGGATATACTTTTCAGAAAACACATTCGTAACTAAAGGAACAAGAAGGGATACAGCAAATCTGTTTCCACATACATTTCTTACAGCTATTATGAAACCTGATTCTGAAGGTAAATGTCTTGTTTAAAAATCCAGTTTAGAAACTGTTTACCATGAACATTTTACGCTTAGAGACAAGATTCAAATAGCTGACATTTTGATGATTTGGGTGCTGCTTAAACTATGTACAACTGTGTTTGAAGGGCAGCAAACTTGTGTCCATAGGACATAAGCTCTTAATGCTAAAGCCTTGATTCTTCTAGCTTCTGTGTATGCTGAATTGTATTACTACAAGTATCTGTATTACACAAAGAATTTGGATTTTATATAAGCAATAGTCTGCATCTCAGACTCTGAACACTAAATCAACATAGGTAATAGAATCTTAAGATCTACTAATAAAAGATTTTTGTCCTCAAGTCTTTGTTTCTTGTACAACCTCTAGGAGTTTTTGAAGTGTCGTGCCTGACAACAGATCACTACACAGGGGGCATGAAACAAAATTATGAAGTGAAACAATGCCACTGGTGGAATGTGGATCTATCTATGTATCTGCATGAAAAGACTTACTATATTGCTGCAGTGGAAGTTGAATGGGACTATTCTCCTAACAGGACGTGGGAATTTGAGCGACATCTACACCATGAGGAAAGGTACTTGGGCATATACATGAGGGGGGACAAAATGCAAAAGAAGCCAATGAGGAACTCTCTTCTCCTCTGAACCTTTTCCTCCTCCAGACGTTTCTAGACACACTGTCTTTGTATGTGCACACAGTGGGCACTGTCATAGTTCTAAGAACAAGTAATATGGACTATGCTGTTATTGTATTTTTTTCTCCCTACTGTCTCTAGCCCCTGTGATCTCAGCAGAGAATCCATCCCTCGTGTTTCATTTGAGCAAGTCACTTGAGTTCCACAAGTTTTAGTCTTCATGTCAGTTCTATAGAAGTCCCCAAGGGCTCTATTTTTCAGTATGCAAGTGGCTGGATGACTTCTTGCAATTTGAAGTATGTGCCAGGCTGAGCACTTAGCAGTCTCTTAAAAACTCTATAGACTTTAACTATTTATACTGTTTCTTTAACCTCCCAGCTTAACAAAAATGTTTTCATGTTGAAGATACCAGCAGTCTATGAGAGAGATTACTGTCTCATTGAGCTGGATTTTTGTTTGATGGTTAATTGACATGCCTGCAAAAGATGATTTAAAATACATAAAGAAATGTATCACATATCTCTACTTTCTTTTTTTTTTGCAGTCCTGGCAATCCATTTTTAAATAAAGAAGATAAATTCATTGGCTCAAAATACAGAAAGGTAGTATACCGTGAGTACACTGATCAGACATTCAGCACTCCCAAAAAAAGATCAGAGGAGGAGGAGCACCTGGAAATTCAAGGTAGAGTCATCATGAAGTTCAGTTTTGAAATTGGAAAAAATCCAATCAAATAAAACAAAGAAGATACTATTTGAATAATACTGAGTATAGTTCTACCCACACAAAGTGCCTAAACCTACATGAAATTGCTACTTTCATTATGATGCTTTCCCTGCAATATTACACTACTTGCTTTACAAGAAAAAAAAACCTGGTTTGCTGCCTGATCACAGGGCAGTATTTTCAAAGTCAGCATAAACCTGGACAGCATCATCCAAAGTGACTTCCAATACAGAGTAGGTGCTTGGAACTTTTGAAACTTAGACCTCTACTTAAATTTGGTGACTCAAGTTGGCACATCACAGTGAATGACATATAGTTTTTAGTTGAATTATAAACCAATGTTGTGTGTTTGCACACAAGAATCTCTTTCTCTCTCTCTCTGCTCTGATCTTTTGTAAAACCAAAAGAATCTTTCTTTTCAATCCAACAGGGCCACTGCTTATGTCAAATATTGGAGATAAAATTAGAATAGTTTTTAAGAACTTGGCATCAAGACCTTATTCTATACATGCCCATGGAGTGAAAACAGACAGTCCTGTTGTTGCTGTGACTAACCCAGGTATCAAAGCTTCCTTGGTTATTTCTAGTAGTTAACACCAAGCCTTCTAGTAAGGTTTTGCAAGCTTTCAGTTTAGGATAGCAGGAAAGACTTGGGTTTGTGTGTTTATTTGTTTGTTTTTACCTCAGGTTCTTAAATTTTTGATGCTGATTATGGCCAATATTTCTACAATTCAAATGGCCCCACTTCCTGTTACTCTGTGTCCTAGCCCTTGATGGATCAGTAGTTCTTTGATGCAGTGTGGCTGCGCCTTGCATGAAACCAAACAGATTTGGCTACACAGGGAGTGCCTAGCTTAGGGTGTTATTTCAGAAGTTCCGCTGTGATCTTTACAAAAGACACTTTTTTAATTAACTATGGTAAACTGGACAGTGCAGCCCCCACAAAAATGCTGGCAAGAAGAGTCAGGGATCTGCAGAAGGGAAATAAGAAGCTAGCCAGAGCTAGTAACTAGGAAGCTTTGAGATGAAAGCTGTAAATGGAGCTAACATCTGTTTCAGGGTGACCTCTTATAGGTCAGTACACAGAAAATGTCTAAAATTAATCAATATTTATTTGACTCAGGTGAAACAAAAACATACATCTGGAAAATCCCAGAGAGATCAAGTTCTGGGAAAGGAGATCCACACTGCATTGCATGGGCGTACCACTCAATGGTGGACATCATTAAGGTACATTATTTATATCAATCTAAAGGTTTTTGTTTGTGACTTTAACACAGATATGCTTACAGCAAAAGATGAGAGGAGTTTGAAACTCTTTCTGCTTTCTCTGCCAAGTCATTCTCCCTATTTCCATACCTTTTGAATTTAAATGTCTCTTGACTAATGTGAGAAAGTCAGGGCAGAGTTTGAGAGTCATGGCCCTTCAGTGCTCTTGCTCCCTGGTTCTGCTGTTGGTACAGATCACCTCCCTCACACTTCAATCTTAAAAGCTAAGTCTAGAGCTTGCTCAGTATCTTCCAGTCATGTGTGGGAAAACTAACATGCAACTGTGGAACATAAATCTGCCATTTTTGTACAAGCACCCATTAAGATGACTAATAATTTTTAACAGGAACTAATGTATTCTTTCCTTCATGTCTCAGCAAACACAAATAAAGTGTCAAACATATTTTGAATGGAAACCAAGCTAAAAATCCTAAAACCTAAAAAGAATTTGGAGAAAAAAATATAAGCAAATTAAAATGGAATGTTTATTTCTAGCAAGAGATGAAAAAGAGGCAGTTACTCTTCAGTCTATTGAACTTGGTCTATGGGCAGCATAAAATAGTGAAGAAATAACCTGGTTTGTCTGACACTGGCTACCTTTATTCCTACATACTGACAGCTGTAAAAATAGTAAGAGGATTCACGTCTGGCATTAAAAGTGCTTCTGCTTATTTGAAACTTGTAATTATATGATTTTTCATTTGTAATTTCAGGACACTTACAGTGGATTAATAGGCACACTTGTTGTGTGTCATAAACATTACCTGCCATCATTTCATACTAAAAAGAAAGTTCAGTTTGCTCTGCTTTTCATGGTTTTTGATGAAAATGAGTCCTGGTACTTGGATGAAAACATTAAAACCTATTCTACCAACCCACACCTTGTTGACAAAGAGAATGAGGAATTCATTGAAAGTAATAAAATGCATGGTATGTTTCCCAATTTACTTTATATGGAAACTATGGAATTCTGTATTTGAAAATAATGCATATAAATTTGATTTTCTCATTGCCTCTGAATTTAAAGTTCCAGGGCAGAAGACCTGTAAAATTTCACTCAATCTTTTTGAAAACACTGTTAATGCCACTGAATTACTTTTTTTTTTCTTTAACCTATGAAAAAATGGTCCCATGGTGAAATTTTGAGGAGAGAAAAAGTAAAAATAAGATTTGAAATTTTGATTTGATGTCAGCAAGCAACTATTCCGGATGAGGCAATGGAAAGGCGTGTGTCCTGAAGGCATGTCCAAGCAGAGCTTACCATTTGCAGAGAAATGCAGATCTTTAAGAACTGCAATATTAGCAATGGGGTATAGTTAAGAACTTTTAACTACATCTTACTTTCTAGTTAAATATGGAATATAATCAGAATCATTTGTAATATACTATCCAATTATTTTTTTTTTATGTACCATTCGAAGCCATTACTTTTGCCTGGTGTTAGCTGTCAAGTCTCGTGTTCTGTTAAAGATTTGAGAGTAACAATACACAAAATCAGATTTTTCTCTGTCTTGCTCTTTTCCTCTTTTTAGCCATCAATGGCAAAGTGTTTGGAAATTTACACGGTCTGACTATGCACGTTGGAGATAAAGTAACCTGGTATTTGATGGGAATGGGCAATGAAATAGACATTCACACGGTGCACTTCCATGGCCATAGCTTTGACTATAAGGTAACAGGTCCTTCTTGGTGTGTTAAGAATGAGAGGTAAATCAAATACAAAGGGCTGTAACCTCTGAAAAGTCAGATATAACAATATTAAGCAGGACTTGTAATTTGACCGTAGAGTTTTTGTGCCCAACCTGTATTTGGTCAACATCCAAGAGACGGAGAATAGCTGCCAGTAGCATTTGCTCACCAGCAACCTCACACATTGCTTTGACAAGATAGCTGTGAATTTTCACACTTGTGGTAAAACAACAGCTGTAGTCTTCCTTCATTTCCACTGAGCTGCTAGTTTATTTAACTTTTCAGCATGAAGTGGATGTACCAAGTGATATTTCTGTAAAGATGACATACAGTAGAAGTCTTTTCACTCAACTGCAATTAAGTAGTTTAGTGGGAATACACATAAAACATAGTTAAAATTACTGCCATCTGGTAATGTCATGCTGTTTAACCATTGCTTGTTTTTGTCCTGAAGCAAACAGGGGTTTACCGGGCAGACGTCTTTGATCTGTTCCCTGGGACATTTCAGACTGTGGAAATGACCCTGCAGAACCCTGGAACTTGGCTTTTGCACTGCCATGTCACTGACCACATCCACGCAGGCATGGAAGCAACCTACACCGTGCTCCCAAAGGAAGGTAGGAGCTTATCAATCTCCCTTCATTATGTTTAAAGACACAGAATGGGGCTTACAGACAGGCCAGGGTACTTGGAACCAGTTCAGGCATCCAGCAACATTTCACACTGTAATATTGATGTCTAGATGCTGTAACACTGCAAGACACTCATCATACTGCTGCTCAGAAAACAGATGTAGCTAAAGGACTGGGTGTTAACTGAATATTGCTTCAGCTTCCCATCAATGAAATTAAAATGACAAACTTTTATTTAAAAAGAATTCTTTGTGAGACACAGTATTTCTGTGCCCAAGAAGTGTCAGTAGTGTCAGATTCCCTCTCATTTTTCATTTAAAACAAAAAGAACAGCTGGTAAATAAAGCTGAAGTCATCACCCCTAACAGTTAAACTACTGAAAAACTAAAATAGCATTTTCTTCTAAAGGACATGTTTTAGCTTTACAGATACAGTTACCTCACTTTAGCAATAGTACCTGTGAAAAAAAATTGAAGAACTTTGAAAGTTCTTGTTTCTACCAAATCAATACAATTTTAAAAGCAACACTTGCTTGTACTCAAAAGATAGAGCATAATAGGTGTGAATTATAGATAATTGATAGATAAAGAACAGTAGGAACATTTCAAAATGTGCACGTGTATATAGATAAACAACTATATAAAGTACATGTTTATCTATACCAAAAATATGTTAAACACAATCTAGTTCTATTTTATAAGCTATTCTGACTTACTGAATACATGGAGCTAAACTTGCACAGAAATAAAAAAGTTGACTTAAAGTCTGTTTCTGCATCTCTTTCTGTGTACTCTTAACTTGTAGAAAGCAGTGTATTGGATTTCTCATAATCTGACATCTGAAGTGCATTTTAAAGCTGTTTTTAAATCTTGACTCACCATGTCTAGAAGGTACCGAGGTCCATTGCTCTCATTTTGGACTCTGTTGTCCACATGCATAGAATATTCTTTTGATGAAATATGTGTAACAAAAGCTATTTTCCCCCTTACAGACAAACACTCTTTGTTCCTGAGATTATTCAATCAGTTCAAGTGTAACAGTACAGGAAGCACACGAGAATGAAAACATTTTACCACAGTGATTCTCCAAGGACTCCCTTCAGCGAAGCATTTCTTGAGAGATACTATTGCCTGGACCTCCACCTCTGGTTTTGGAAGCTAACAAAAGAGCCATAGACTGAGATAGATGAACGGATATATCAGATTACAAGTATCTTTTTCTCTAAATAAAAATAGTATCTTGCAAGTTAAACAAATTCTAGGCAATGCCTAGAATTTATTCTAGTTATTTAACTGCTGAGGAACACAGAAAAGACAAATGAAACATAATTTCCTTTTTTTTTTTTTTTAAAAGTTTGTAAATAACAGTGTAAGAGCAAAATTTTAGGTATCTGCTATCACATTTTATGAGTCAGGTATGTTAGGAGTTACTGCTTGGAAAACAGAAACTCTGTTATCATTTTATCCATAGGTTCACACTTAAAATATATCTACTGTCATATAATTGAACAGCTACAAATATAGTTTTTAAATTTCATCCAGTAGCATCTTTCAAGACAGTGAATTTAAAAGATTAAGTGGCTGCAGGATCACAGTTGCAGAAGGTATTTTTGTTTTTCTGTTATGAAAATAATTACAAGACAGACAAAAGCTATGCTGAAACAAGCCTGATGAAATTCAGACAGTGAAGGACTGAATTTGGTGACTACTACACCTGAGAGCTTTCCTCTGAATCTCCTTTTGCTGTTGGTTATGTAGTGCAGACCCAGGCAAATCAAGCAGCAGTTTTAGTGCATGGTCAAAAATGAAAGCAGTAAGAGCAGGTTTTGTCATTCCATCCAGTTATGGTTTAAGAGCCCAACACCACGTAGAGTTAGACCTGTGTCGAATGATGGAAGGACGTACGAGACAGGCAGGCAAAGCAAAACCTGGGCTTTACAGCTACCAGAACAAAGGAAGTCTAAATTGGTTTGGCCTTTTTTACAGTAGAAAGACTCTACTGAAACCAGCATAACCCCTGCTAGTAAATTAGATCATTGATTTTAGCTGTAGCAGGATTCCTACATACGTAAGCTAATTTTTTTCTTTTTTTTTTTTAAATATATTTTATTCATAACATAGATGATCTCTTCTGACTCACTTCTACAGCTTTAAGTAACATTACAGCCTCAGTGAAAATGGATTTGATAAAGTCAAATGTCAGCTAATTGCTAATTAGGCCTTTAGATGGTTATGCTATCATAGAGTTGTTATCATGCAGTTATTTTACTTGTTGTAGATTCTCAAAGAGCCAAACTGCTTTCATGAGAAAGCCATAAACATTGTGACAGTTTACTATGATTGAGTTCCAGCTGAAGGGTATTTTCTCCCACAAGAAAGGCAAACATCAAGTACCTGAGATGCTTACCAAAAAAAAACAAAACCAAAAACTAGAAGAAAGCACAGTTCTCATCTGGATTTGTGACCCACTAATACTTCAAGTACTTGTCTACTCCTGAGCACAACAGGAAAAGAAAGAAAACAAGAAAGCGCAAGCAAGCAGAAGTCTGTGCCTTCCACTCCTCCTGGGAATACTTCCATTTTTCTTTGATTTACAGCCTTTTTTTGTGAACTGCTAAACGAAAACATTTGCAGTGTAACACTTGCATGGCTATGTAATTAAGACGACAAAGCAGCTGACTGGTTTTGCCAGCTGGAATTCAAGGGGGGGCCCAGTGCCCCTTGGAAGCATAAGGCACTCTCACCCCGACCGTCAGGCACGTGCTGGAGCGTAACCTCCCCAGGTCAGTGCTCCCACCAGCTCCCACAGAGCCAGCTCCCTGCCTCCCTCTCTCCCCATTGCTCTCTCCAGTCTGTATTTTTAGCTGCCTTGGCCCTAAGTTCACCCTCATTGAGAATTTGAGGGGACCCTCCCCAACAGCTGAATGGTTGTGCTTTTACCACTGTCCGGTTCTGGTCTGCTGACCCTGCAGGAGTGCGACAGTATTAGCCCCAAAACAGATGCCATTCAACAGTTGTCGTAAGAGTCCAACTGAGAAATAAGGCGATTTATGTGAGGGGAGTCCCACGGTACCTTACAGGTAGTTCTACTGTTTGTTTCATTTACTTTTCCATTCCAGCACATTCTTTGTATTCGAGTGCCCAGGAGCCTTTCCTTGGTTTAGGTCAGCAGCTTCCTCTGGCTGCACTGAAGCAGATGTGGCAGGAAAAATGCTGCGGTTCCATCCTCTGGTAGAAGACTGAGGAAATCCCTTAGTTCCAGTTCCATTGCAACAACTGATAAAGTTTCTGCTCAGAGATGGGGAGAAAAAAAAAATATCTTTTTCAGGTATTTTGCTTTTAGAAAGAAAATAAAAAACATTAACAACCTAATTATTAATTGAAGTCATCAAATTATCTAAATATTGCAACTGTAATGAAATTTGAGACACACCCATTCAGGAGCAAATTCAACCATAGGAAATCTTGATCAAAAGTAAAATGAAATTATGTCTTAGATTAAAACCATGCCTCTATCTTGACTCAGGTTCTGCCTGTGGTACTGATGCTTATGAAGTCTGATCTAGTATTTCACATTTTATATCACATAAAAATGGAAGCACTAGAAATCCTTATTAGTACTGTAACTCAACACATCTGTAAAATGGGATGTTCTGTGAGCAGTGTCTCCAATCAAGCTGTTTAACATTATGTCCTTAAGCAATTAAGCAGAGTTACTGCACAAAAACAATGTTTCCAAAGGAAAAAAAACCCACTAGCACTAGGAACTGGAACTTTATGACAGAGCTGGGCAACTGTGCTGGACAATGCAACCCTGTGATGCTGCTTTTCTACCCTCGGGCATTACATTGGCAGTTTTTAAAAATATATATAGGCTTTATTCAATCTTCTTATTCTGTCAAAACAAACACACTGTCCCTTCAGCTATACACAGTATTATGGACTTCCTACAAACTTGTAATAGGACTAGATCAACTTCCAGGGTTGGTTTCTCTACTTCTACTCATAACGTATTGGGTTTTTTCAGTCTATGACCTAATCATCAATACACACTTAAACACCCACTGGATTATCAATAACTGCCTGTTAGGCTGTCATTGCCTAGAAAGTTATAGTCATTTAATCTAAAAAACCCTCCCAGTTTCTATCTGTTAGTTCCATTTAGTAAGGTTTTTTTAATGGTGTGTACTCCTGACTTCTATAGGAATTCCCACTATTATATGATCCCCACAATTTACCTGTTTTCAATACAAAATGAATCATGATTTTAATATGCTGCAAGAACCAGACTGTACATTGCAAAATCCTGTGCTAGTGACTAGAAAGCCTGCTTTAACTTGAACCACAGGAAAAGGCCCCCTTTTTTTCCCTGAATTACCACATCAGTGGTCCCTTGCCTGAGCAGTATTTAGAATGTTAGATGATGTACAAAGGCTTCTGGAGTTGAGTTGCAATCGATTGATTTACCTTTCAGAGATGAAATAAGAACAGGGCAGTCGTTTCCAGTCAGTCTGGCTCTCTTGCAAAGCTCAGGAAGCAGCTTGTTCCACCACACAGCCTAAGCCACAAAAACCCACAACATAAGTGTAAATCAACAAGGACTGCAATTAAAGGTGTGAAAGAACCTGGTAAAAATACACTGAACTAAGCTCAGATGTGTACAAATACAGGTAGGTTATGATGAACTCAATAATTAATTTATATAATGCCCTGAAATGCAGTGGTTTTGCACGTTGTATTTGCAGGTTTCAATTTTCAGTGCAATCTTTTTATACTTGAAAAATTTTTACACAGTGCCCCCTAGTGCCTTCTATAGATAAAAGTATATAAAAGAAAAAAAATTGCATAATTAACAGGAGCAATGCAGTCAGAAGATTAAGGACTATTCCTCCAAACAGCTCCAAGCAAAGTGAACACATCACTATAACAACACTGCTCTGTCTCCTGACCTCATCTGTCTACTTCCACCAGCTGTAGTAGTAAATTACACTATATGAGTATAATTTTGTTGATAAGAATGAAGAGAAAGGAAGAGACTTCTTTCCTTTTTTAAACGTGGCATCTGTTTTCTTCTACCTGTGTGCACACTCAGCCTCACATTCAACTCTAAAGTCCAAACAGTCAAACTATTTTCAGATTTTAATAAAAAGCACAAATCTGGTTTTGAACAGTTCCAGTCCATCCATCTGGCAGATGATCACCTTTGCTGACTCTGGCGTACAATTAATTGAGTAGCTGCGATGGGCAACAGAAGTAAACTCCTTTACTCATGGAACGCTGCAATAAAATCAGCTCCAAAATTAAAACTGGATAGAGGAGCAAAGGGGAAGATAGGACACAAAGAACATAATCTTTTCTACTACTGCACCAGTATTGTTATGATGTTACAAGGTCAGAAGATGCCCCCAGAATACAGCACGAACATATTTTTGTGACTTTATCTGAAGGACCATGTTCTCTTTCCTGTTAGCTTACACCTAAAATTTCATGTTATACCGCAGCGTCAAACCATTAGTGAGAAACTAGCTAGCTTTTCATTCACATAGAAAAAGGAACATATTACTCTCCCTTTTTTGAGGCACTGTGCCATCTGAAAAGACTATGCTTTCAATTTACTAGAGTGAATACAAGAAGTCACAGAAGAAACTGGAGGGGAAGAAATCCATTAAAATTAGTGGGGACTGAGTTACAAATTTAAATTCCAAGCAAGAGGTTCAAAGCGAGCTATTTGCTAAGCAATTTACTTTGAAAGCTGGGCTATTTGATCCATCCAGAGTCAATCTACACACAGCAGCATTTTAGTTAGGAAAAAACCCACAAAAACAAACCATAAAACAACAAAACTGAATAACTTTCATTAAAGTAGCTCACCCGATTGTCATCTTTCAGCTCGTGCTGAGCGTACAGGACAGCTACATCAGGACACCTTTCGAGAAGCTGCTCAATGGCTTCCTCATACTTGCCCAGGCGGGTACAGCAGAGGACACGGACAGCAAGGCCAACGTTGCCAACCTCCATTAGTGGCTCCAAGACAGGCAGGACTGAAGTTATATCGATTGACTGACTACATAAAAGAGACTGAAGACAAGAAGAAAAAGCATTGCTGGGATCTAAGACAAACTTTGCCAAAAAAAATTGCTAACCATAACCTTCACTTATCAGAATAAATTTGAAATAGTATTTCTTTTAATAAATATTACTGAAAACTGAGAAAGCAAGTTTAGAGTGGACTGCAAATGTAAATATTGTTATTGACATATCTTGTCAGTATTTTTTAATTCCATCATTTCAATTGGCCTTTTAGTTCAACTTGGAAAACTTGGGGGAGAAGGAAGAGTAGAGTCTGGTAGAGAAAGTTGTTCATACATACATCAGCATTTGCAGAATGGATCTAAGCTGTAAAGAGTAAGATTTAAGGGTTCCATACCTGTAGTTTTGAGATATCTTCATGGTAACCTTTATCAGATGGAGAGCTTGCTGACATTATGGAAGTTACCCAGGGGAAAATCAACCTGAAATGACTGCAGGAGTTTATCTATACAAGAAAGAATCAAGTTGCAATAAAAGAATTTTTTCTGTTAGTGGCAGTTCCATGTGAAACCCACCATAAGAAAAGAAACTTTTACTCTCAAACAGCATCATTTAGAATAGCAGCTACTCTTTCTTCTGGTTTACACAATTCAGTAACAAACTGGAAACTTCTATTTAATTCTGCATTTCAGATTTTCCATTCAGAATGATTTAAAATTCATCATTCACACATTTTCCTAATTTAGTCAGCTTTGTAAAATTGCAAACACTCCACCAGACAAACTCTCATTGTTTAACTTTACCCCCCATTTCTCTCCAGAGCTGAGATTCCTGTTGGAGGTGTATTTGCAATTGTTCCCAAAGCACAGGACTCCCCAGAGCCATCAATAGAGACAAACTGTCCAGAATTAAAATACTAAGGATAGTATTTAGATAGATTCTGGAGGAACAAAATGCAGTCACAAAACTTCCTTTGACTGGTACTTACCAGATCCTCTGTTGTTTTCAATGGTTTGGTCTCAGGAAGTTCCTGCGTTGATATTCTCCAAACATACTGAGAAATAAGCCTCAATAAAAGCTCCTGAAGTATTTCTTCCTGAGAGCACACTACAAGAAGAGCTTCCCAGAAATCCACCAAGAGCTGAGGAACAGTGTTTTCGTTGCTACTACACAACATCTAAGGACGAAACCATTAGAGGACAGCAAGTTAACACAGACAATGGTAACTGTCAAAACAGACAGGAGGCACAGTTCTTCATTTTTACTAGAAGCAGAATTTTGGCTGCTTTTTTGTCTTGATGCATTTCTAAATAGATGTTAGTCTACATAATACAGCACTAGGCAAAGTAAGAAGTTTGTGGAATGATTTTAAGGCAATAAGTTCAAAGTGACCAATTGATTTCTTCTTCAAGATTTACTCTGATGCCAGAAACATCAGCACAAACAAGTTATTTACAGACTGCTAATTTGGAGACTTTATATATGCCAAGAGCCAAGCAGCTGTCTTCAAAAGAAGAATCTAGAGGCCATAGTAAGAGATGCTGTGTAGCTCAGCTGGGTATAATGGTAGGACCCACAAAGGAGATGCTTCCAGATCTGGTGTGCCAGCAAAAAAGGCTTTTACTTGGTTTCCAACTGGCTTTCAACAGTAACACTTGTTCTAATTTGAGTTTCATGAGTTGGTATTTCTGATACAGGTCGTTCATAGTACAGAAGTATGTTTCAATCCTAATGACTTCTTCAACAGGAGCTTAAGGAAGTGATTTATCTAAATTCTGTTAAATTTCAGTAGTCTCAAGAAGCTCAATTACTAGGAAGCCATTGAAAGATCTTTGAGATCAAGGCCTTCTCCACTCAAATGACAGGGTCAAAACAAAGAACTTAATGCACTTTTAAAAAATTTTTTTTGCTTGATTTAACAAATATTTCTTTTCAGAAGGTCCAGATTCTGATTCTGTAGTCATCTATTGTGACTTTAATATATCCAACACTCATCTCCCTCTTTCTGAAGAAATGCTGACATGTGAGTGAAGAAGCAACCGAGGCTGCTTTGCTTACCCATAACAACATCACTACGAGAAAAACAGAAGCAAAAAATGATCACAGGCCAACCTTGAAAAAGGTATCTGCTTCTTCCAGTTCAATTTTACTGTTCTCATGTAAAGCCACGGTGGCAGCCACCAGTAAACCAGGCTGCATCTCCTTCAGGTAAACAGCAAACTCCGTTGGAATAACAATTCCTTCCTTACACTGTCTCAAGAGTTTTGGTTGCCCAATGAAGCCACAAGCCAGTACAGTCTACAAAGACAGTCAGATAGAAATCAGGGAAAGAATTCAATCCGCATATGATTCAACACAGCAAACTCAGCATTTCCTCAAGCAGTGAAGTTTAGACAGATGAAATGAAGGAAAGTCAGGGCAAGGAAATAAACCCTTTCTACAATTTACAGACCAGCTCTTCAGAAACCAAGCTCCAACCCACGTGCCAGAGCAGCAACAGGCTGTTTGCCTGAACACTGCAAGGAACACGCTGTTGAAATCTGGAGTCAGAAAGCAGATGGTGCTGAATATCATTGTTGAAGCAGCTCTCCACAGCTCCCACCTTGCACTTCAAAAACTGCTACCTTTGAAAGCTCTCCCAGACTTCTCCAACTGAAGCATAATATCTGCCTTTGCAACAGCTGTTCTATATTTTAAGTTTTTAGACCTCCAATACCTCTCTCTAAGGAAGAGTCTGTACTTCAAGCTCTATCATCTTTGAATACTCAACAGTTCTCATCAACCTTAACAAGAAGTAATTTACAGACTGGTCTCAGGCTAAAAACCACATATAAACATCCATGGCAGAGACTGCTTCACTAACATTTTTTCTTCATTGTTGCAGTGCACAGAAGTAGGTTCTGATCTGATCTTAATAAGGGTTAAGTGCTTTGGTTCCACATAAGAACAATGGGAAATTGTATACAGAAACTTTAGTTGGTGTGCACCATGGACATTCCACTCCAAGAGCAGTTTTATAAGGGCTGTTTGCAAACAAATGGTGCTTTCATGAGCGTATCACATATTAATTACAGGTGGAGGGGTGTAAAAATGCTGCTATACAACCCTGCTGTACTGCTGAAGAGCACAGGCTCTGCAGAGCTTATTACACCCCAGTAAAGAGCATTTAATTTATCAAGCTTCCTGCTTCAAAAGCTTTGCAGCAAAGCAACAGCTTCAAAACTTTTGCTTATTTGGTAAAGTTTTGACAAGCTAAGACTACCCTCCCTGCAGAGCAAACAGTACAGACTCAACATATGCCAGCCCTTGATTCTGCTGTCATTGCTGACACTCAGTGGATCCTGTATCACACATCAGGGGCAAGTGGAGTGACTGAAAAGTCTGTTTTATTGTAAGATGGAACTACAAGCCAAACCTACTGACTTGGGCTTTGCAAAGCATGAATAGTTCATGCTTTCAGCACACTTTACCTCCTTATAGGAGTCCATCTCGTGTTCATACATCGTCAGGTTTCCCATTTTCAGAGCCATAAAAGCCTTAGTAAGTGTCAGGACCACTGATGGCATCATCTTTTCTACTTTCTGAAGATACTTCACAGCTGTCAAAGGACATACGTTTGTCATGCAGGGGCTGCAGAGGATGTGCGGCAGCTGCACAGGGTCAGCAATACAGAATATTTGGAGAACTTTATTTGCTGATTCCTATCAAAATAAAAGCCATTTGACAGTTTAGACCTTTCCAGATATACAGTCTTCTATGGCATGTAAAAGTATTGTGGGTTTGGGGGGAGTTTGCTTTGTTTTGGTTTGGTTTTTTTTTTT
>BJBW01009440.1:437-105910 GCA_004320125.1 Scolopax mira | reverse complement strand
CAAGACCCGACTGGATGCAGTCCTGAGAGGCATGCTCTGACATGCTGTGGGTGGTCCTGCATTGGCAGGGGAGTTGGACTAGATGATCTCTATGGTCCCTTCCAACTCCAAAAAAATTCAGTGAAATACCAAGATGTATGCGGTGGTGGTGGGGATGAAAGTGCGGCTTAACAAACTGTGAGAGTCTTGTTGACTTTTCCCAATGATTTGACAACTGCCTGTTGTCCCAGAGCTGGGGCAAGACCCCCTGCCTCCTGAGGCCAAGGTATGTCCACAGGTGGCCGGGCTGTGTTCTACATGTGGTAGGTAACAGATTCTGTGAACTCTTGGTGGTGCTTGCAAAGTACCTCCTTACCTCAAAGATGGTAACTCACTGCTGTTTCTTAAAGTGGAAGTCTTTTGCCAGTTAAGTTTACAAGAAACCTTGGAGACTTGCTGTCAGTTAAATCCACCCCACCAAAACCCCACCACTTTACAGCTAATCTTTCTTTTTAAGAGGCATGTGTCTATGCTCATTCTTTCTTCCACTTGAAAGGCAGTCAGTAACTGCCAGATGCTAATAAAATTGTAAGGGATGGAGATGCTGAAATGGCATCCCTTTGGTACAACTAGTGCATTCCAGGGGGCAGCAATAAATGCTATTTATCAGAGGCAGGGTGCCATTTCACTCTAGCACAGATGGTTTAGTATAACTAGAGGAGAGGGGGGGAGGATAAACTCTACCTGGGGGCCATCAGGGGACTTGTGGGTATTGCAGACTTGCAGTTGGGATGCAGGACAGGGCAGCATCAGAGACGTGACCTGTCACAAATAATGCACCTTGACTTTAGGTGAGATTTACAGTTCTGTATTTGTCTGCCTGGGTATACGATATTAGTTGTAAATAATAGCTTATTGAACTGAAGGAGACAATGCTTGGCTGTGCTGCTTGCTCGGGTTTCATAGGAAATAAAACCCCAAGCAAAAACCCAACACCAAAACAAACAATCAAAAAAAAAAAACCACCAACGCAAGCCCACCAACAAGAAACATCTCTTTTTGTGTAAGGTATAACAACCAATCACGAAAGCAGCTTGGCTCTAAGGAGTAAGGGTTTTTTAGTCTGCTCCTAACCCGTGCATGTTGATGTTTCTTTACTATAACATCTTTTGCACTCTGTAAGGTAATTCTATGCTAACTTTGTTAGAAAAGAAACAAAACAAAAAAGGGAAATTGACACTTTTAACAAGATTGCAAGGAGCAAGAACACTTCCTTTTTTGTGCTTGCAAGCACTCTTTTTAGCCTGCTTCTCTGCCCACTCAGGGAGGACAAATTAAAAAACATCTACCAGGCTCCATTCACCCTTCTGAGATCTAATTCCTGAGACTTCTCTTGTGACATCCTGTGAAAGGGCTCCCTGCTGAGAGGGAGCCTGATTGCTTTGCAGAAATTGCTTCATACTTCCAAAGTCAGGTGCTAAGTTTCTACCGCCGTGGGAGAGCACAACTTAGAAACAAATGAATTTTTAGTGATGGATGATGGAGACCAGGCTGATGGGTTTCCATTTTTATCCCCACTTCCCTCCCACCCTTTCCCCAAATTTTTGCTCTCGTTATCGCCACATCCAGCTGGGATTTGTGAACAATTTGGCTGGCTCTCAGCCCACTGTAGTAGGTATTGCTGCAGCCAAGAGGAATGACTTGAAGAGGTGCAATAAGAGGAGAGGCTGGTGTGCATGGAGGTATTTCTCCAGTGGGAACTATTTCTCTTCTACTACTTTCTTGTGCCCTCTTCTATACTTCTCTGTTATTTTTGTCACCTAGAGACCTATGTCTTTAAAGCCACATACAGACATGGGCTTTACTCTGGTAGCAATTCATCAAAACCCTCTTCATAGTGCTTTTTGCAGTTCTGTAGATAAACCTCCTTGATTAATTTTCTGTTTCCATTTCAATTGAGCTGCAGCTGGGTATAGAGGTAGTAGCCTACTTAGCAACATGTTTCCTTCATCCTTTTCTATACCAGAGCCACTCTATATTAATTTAATTTGCCATGTTTTATTTAGGCTACACCTAATGTTGCAAATCCCATAAAACAGGTGTGTCTTACTACCCTTGTGTACTACTGGATGTTGCATTTTAGTGAGCAAAATTTTTGTGATACTGCTAGGAAAGTGGAGCAGTGGGGCAACATGATAAGACTATGTAGATAAGTTCACCAGACAGGATGGACACAGGCTGGTAAAGAGTATATTCTTATTTATTTAATTTTTACTACTTGTTTTTAAGCGTGTAGGGCTATGTATCAAGTACTTGAAGAGGTACCATTGTTGCCAAACTCAACTAAATTTCAAGCTAAGAGTTCAAGGGTTCATCGTATTCAGCTGTAGAAGTGGTGTACCTCTTGATCTCCACCCACTGTTTTTTTTGGTGCTAGCTAAGCTTTGCAGGAGAAGGGCCCAGGGTTGCAGGTAACATACTGCCCAGTAATAGAGGGGAGCTCTGCATGTAAGCACAGAGGATGTGAGACCTTGGGCTGCTGAGCTGGCAGTAAAGCTTTCCCTTAAGGAAGTGGTTCAGGTTGCTTCTTTCGGACTTGTAGTATTTCTTCCTTACCTTTCTTAGTACCATTCAGGTTGCCTTGGTGCCACATTTGAAGAAACGTGGAGGATAGTAATGCTAACTTCCTAAGCTTTTCTAACAATGCATCCATGCCATCTGTCCATAAGGACTTGAAGATCTTGATTCTTAATGCTGCTATGGGTAACCTTCCTGCTTCATGCTGCTCTTCCTGCTTTAGTGTGGCAAAGATGATAGGCTTAGGTTGTAGCAAGTCTGACATTGCAACACTTATCTCTCTTAGCTAAATATGCCATTGCACACAGACAATTTCAGTTCTAATTCCTATTCATCAGGTGTTTAATGGTGCCCAATATTCCATAGTATGTGTGGGGTTTTTTTGGTGTGTGGTTTGGGTTTTTTTTTTTTTTTTAATAACCAGGACTCCCTGGTTGTTTCCTATCTGAGTATTAGCTAGGCCTGCTCTGTTTTGAAAATTAGGTCAGACTGGGTGTAATGTGCCCAGCTGTAGGCAGCACTGGGTTATAGGCTCTATCTAAAGATGCTTATTACATGCGATTTATTTCCATTTCTAAATGTATTCCACTGTGAAGTTGAATTACTGAACAGGTGCATATAGGCTAAGAAATGACACCCAAACTGTAGAAACAAAATATGTAGGAGATATAGGTCAAACTTCAGTAGTACAGCATTTTTAATATGAGGATATTGTGTCACTGTAAGAAGACTGAGTGGCTATTGGCTATTCCTTTCAGTTAATATCAGCCTTGTATTAGGGGATTATTACCAGTATAATGCTGCCTCCTCTTCAGAAGTTGTCTAGTTGGAAATGCATTAGCTGGGAGCTCTAGGTGCTGGTTGAAAAAATCTGATTTAGCCTTGCAGAATGTATGGTCCTCAGAATTGCTTTGGGATCTGGGAAGGCTGGTTTGCTTTACAACTGTGTGGGGCAGGTCAAGTAAAACTGGATTTTACCAGCTTGCCCAAGCAAGACCTACCCCTGCTGCCACATAATTAGAATAAAAACGAGGGTTTTACATGATGCTTTACATCACATGCAATTACCAATATCTATATCAGATTTGTGCCAAAGGGTGAAAGTGTTTCCAAATCAGAATGGGAACATGGAAAAATCTGCCTTGTCAGTCAATACAGAGATGCAGGGAGACAGAGTAAAAAGCCTAATGTTGTCCAAAAAGTGTCTTATCGATTCAGAAGCTGATAAAGAAGGTGCCATAGATAGTCAGCTACTGAGCAGAAACTGGGAAATCTCAGTATCAGTCAGAACTGTGGTGCCAGACAGGAACATGGATGAGTTTTTAAAGCTAGTTATTTACCACTCTTTTTTCTCATTCCCTTGATGTTAAACGAAGGTTTGGTCTTAGTCTGATCTCTCTCTCTCCTGTCATGTGGATTCCTATCTTGGCATCCTGCCTTTTGAGGGTGATCTAATCTTCCCGTGACCTAAACTTTCCTCTAATCTGTATCTGTCTGTAGGTGTCAGAAAGGTGTGGATGCTCATCTTTTAGAAAGCTTTTGAGATTAAGATCCAAGCTTCTGGTCAGAAGGACATCAGCCCTTAGTGGTATCCCTGCTGCACATGCACAGGAGTGCTGGCATCTGCTTGTGGGATTCACAGGCCATGTGGCTCCCAGCCACACTTGCAGGTCTGCAGCCAGACTGAGAGCAGGGAATGATGTGCAGTAACACAGAGAGGGGCAGGCTGGCTGCACCTTTAGCTTTTTTTCTCAGTCTGGGTTCCACTTGAACTGCAACAAGGGATCAAATGTATGAAGCCAAACTAAGTCTGTGCCTGTACAATGGAAAAAAAAAGAGGTAGCAGTATTAGAAACGGTGTACCTGCATTGGTTTTGAGGCTAATAGCCTGGAAAATGATAACCAAGAAGAAATAATAATATGGACTTTAGAGGTAACTGCCCAAAGACATGGGAGATCCCGTTATGTGCTTGGCCTTCTAACCCTGATGAAACACATTAATCATACTAATTTGAGGTATGTGTCTGAATTCTGTGCCTGCATTAGTACAGTCTTTTTACTGGCTTTCTACTGTCAGTAGGGAGGAGCATGTCAGTTGAATAACTGAATAACTGGTAGGCACCTCCCAACAATGATTCAGAAGACCTTACATCTCTGGGCAGTTTGAGGAGCCTGAAATGATGGTGATCAGCATTTCAGTGCTCACATCCAAATTTGACAGCGTGAACTTTAACTGAAGTTTGTGCTGCACCTTTGTTACAGTGAAGGCTTGTGCTGTTAGCATCAGGGCAACAGAAATATCTTGTTTTCATTGCTATGAGCCATGTGAATTGTAAGTAGGGTACATATGCTATGAAATAGAGTGGCTTACGTTTTTATCAAGTGTTTTGTGAATGGCTTCACTTCTTACAACTGGGACAGGAAATTAAGGGTGGCTGCTAAATTTGTGTTTGCAGGTTTGGGGACAGCCAGCAGCCAATTCATGTATTTCATATCAAAATGCTTGTCTTTCCCTTTTCTTTCTGTAAGTAAATACTGAAGTCCCAACACTTTTAAGGGCCCATACTGTGAATTATGCTGAAGTAGTTTGGTGTGGAAGAACGAAGATAACCTACTAATCCACTGCTCTTGAGGACAGGAAGACATACTGCTTTCAGGGATAACCCCAAAGAAAATCAATCTGCAGCCAGCAGAAAAGGCCACCTTCATTGTTCATCTGGGACTGCATTTATCCCAGAATTTTTATCCGCATTGTTCTGTAAATTGATGTAAACTTTCAGTTCTATAGTGATGCCTTTTTATACACTGTTTGCTTTACTTTTTTTTATTATTGCGAAGGTTTTTGTTCTATACAAGTGTGTGTGAGGGGATGTGCAGTTTTGTTTTTTTTCTGTGTTCCGATGTAACATCTATGTTCATTTTAGAATTCAGAAACTCATATTTAATTTTAAGAGATTTATTGCTTTTGCAGTAATTATTTCTATTTAGTAAATGAAATGGCTGTAATGTTAATGAACAGCAAATTAAAAGATGACGAAGAACAGAAACACTTAATTTCCTAGTTGTTCAGTATTAACAGAATAATCTTGAAGGCATCTTCCTAGTTTAGTTGGACACAATTGATGACCTTGTATAAGATTTGGAATATATGGGTTTGGTTCCTGACTCTACGCAGGCTGTGCTTAATCTGGCTGTGATCTCTATATGTTTCTTGGATGTAAATATAAGCTGCCACAGCAGTGGTGGGTTCATCCTGTCATGAAAGAGTCTGTGTTCCTTCTCCTGTGCCTGTCACTACTTAATTGGACTAGAGGAGCAGGAATGCCCCTGACTGCATTATTTTCTAATCTTTTGCCAGTGGGAAGTCTAAAGTTGATACTCAACCTGTAGGCTAATGGAAAGAAACTATTACAAGTGTGGTGTGTCTCTGTCATCTCAGAGAATGCTGTTCCACTTCTGTTATTCATATTGGTTATTCTGAACACTTTAATGGGTATATTTTTTTTGAATACCCTTCTGGTCATTTAGGAAGTGGCTAAGTGACCCTAGCCGTAAACTGTACTGTTAGCCCTTGTTCTACTTTAGTGCCTAAGCCGAGTTAAAGGATAAGACTTGACAGATAGAAATCACTCTTCATGTAAAAAAATTAAATTGCCTCATTGTGACTTGTATTTCACAGTACATTCCTGTATTCCTAATTCTTCAGAACATAAACATATGCTTAGTGTGGTGATCTCAAGAGCCCCTTTATCTTGATGATGTCTTTCAAAGTGGAAAAAATGGTCTGAGAATTGTAAGGTAAGTGTCTGAGCTAAAGTAAATTGGCATAGTATATGGACTTTATCTTGTGCTAGACTGATTCATAAAGTTTTATCTTTGCTCCTTTTAAAAATGCCGATGCAAGAAAAAGGTATACAATTTCTTTTATACTGTTCTGTTTTGTGAATTTTTCTCCTGTGAAATAAAGTACGTACTTTTTTTTTCTTTTGTATTACTTTTGACCTTGCCTCAGCATAGATGACATTGGAAGTGGTTGCAAAAATAGCTAAAATGCTTGTAATTAAAAATATATTAAGCTATTTGATTGTGCCATGCTACTACATTTCCACCTGTAAACTTAGTGTGGGTAACAAAAACCCCTTCCACCTTAAACATACTAAGTGGTGTCACTATATGTTTCCAAAATGGTCTGTTGTCATATAGGAATTGGGTCCTTACATACAGCTCCCAGCTTGCAAGTGTAGTTTGTTTTTCCTATGGAACATATCTACTATCTCCGCTAGCTTGAGTAGCGCTCTGGTACATAAGAAAAAGTAACTACAAAGTAATTAGTGGATTTTTGTAAGGCAGTCTCTATCCTTTGCCCAGGTCCTGAAAAAGGCTGACTGGAGATTGTTCCCTTTTTTTAATATTTTGATTACTTGGTGGCTTCTTTCTCCTTCCCCCCGCCCCGCCTTTCTCCACTCTGTAACAAAGCCCATGTGATCTTTGAGAATTTATGATTTCTAACTTAATACATGGAATATCTAAAGCTAAGCCTCAAGTTTAGAGGTAGTGGCAGTGAATTTCAAGAAACTGGATAAAGCAGCAATCTTTGATTTTGAAGGTCTTGGATGGTATTAAATTGGGCCAGTTGAATTGGGATACTTGTCTTTGGTTGTGTTGATGTCCCATGACAATTTATCATTTCCCATGCAAGACTAGTCATATTCAGAGGTGCATGACAAGAAGCAAGTAGATGACACTCCTGTGCCAAACTGGGGACTTGTCCTTCTGACAGGTGGTGCTGCTGCGCTAAGCAGCCTTGGCATAAAACAGCCTATACGTGACAGTGTTCAGCAAGACCTGGAGAAGCGCTTGAGTTCCCTGCTCAGGCCACTGCCCTCAATTAAGATGGATTTCTACCAGACAAGTGGATTAAGGCCACAACATCAAGGCATATAGAGGGTGATTTTTCTCACTAGGTCTTAGCTCTGCAGTGTTTGTATTTGCCTTGCTCCTTGGGAACTGTGGGAACTTCAGCTGCGTGGAGAAAGAGAGAAGGTGGCAGTGCTGACTTTAGCTGACTCAACACTCCTTCATGGCGCCACATCTGTTTGTGGTGAGCTGGACTTTGGGTCTAAAAGTAGCACAGTGATGGCTGCTCAGGAGCACAACTTCTGCAAGAATAAAAGGTAGCATGTCTTATCTTGCCATTCCTGAAGGTAGACAATAGAGCTTCTGGGGAGATGGAGGTTTTAAACCCCAGAAGGCTGCTCTGTTAAGTGCTGTTGGCCTAAAGGGATGCAGCCTTACTGCTGTGCGGAGAGTACGATGCAGCTGCCTTAGCAGCTGGGGAGGATTTCATGTGTGAATCCTGGTAGAACACAGTTCTGTGTGTTTATAACCACAAGATACAACCCCATGTTTGGCAGCTTTTCTTTGCAAGGTTATGTTTTTCCCCTGCTGGGTGTCACTACTCAAGTCTCCATGTTGCTCCTCATAGTTTATCTAATGGCCTCGGGAACCAAGGTCCAGGTTTCAGATATCGCTATGGGAACTTGCTGCAAAGGATAAGCACAATGCTCCGTATTGCTATGCTTTGTGAATCTAGCCTAAAGCCACAGTGGCATCTTTAATCATGGCTGTTCTGCTCAGACTCCTGCTCTCCTACTCTGTCTCCATCTCACTGTGGCTCTTCTACTATAGCATTATAAATAATGAGGTTTGGTGCTAACTCCCAGACACTGTGCTCCTTAGCCTGTGCCCCATCTGCTTCAGAGAAGAACAAAGTAATCTCTGGAGAAACTGTCCAGGTCTGTGTGAATCAAATGCATGAGAGAGAAATAGAAGCTAATATTAAATTTAAATGAACGAGACTCAAACTCTTGAAATGAAAGTAAGGAAAATAAGGTAATGCAGCGGTAGGAGAGCTTTCTGTCTTGCGATTGAAGTTGGTTTTCCTTACTTTTTTCTTTCTGGATATGTAGTTTTCAGCTATTCAGACAAAAATAAATTTAAGCTAGTACAGTAACAGCTCCTTGTTTCCTCCTTCCTAGTACTGTTTTCTTTGAAGCATCTTTCCAGGATTATGTTGATATATGCTTTTATTAAAAAAAAATCTAAACCCAGATGTTAACTTGTCTGTCAATAAATAACAAAAACTCTAGTGTTGGTTTTTTTTCTCCAGGTTGTGTGAATTATGCAGGTACGGAGATTTTATAACATGTTTACTTAATCAGATGTTGCTGAAATTCTTACAAGGTGTTTTAAGGCAACAGTGGTTTGCTCTACTGATATAAATAATTTTTGTTCAAGGAGTTATGTATAAGTTTTCTTAAATTTTGTTTGATTTTTGAATCTATAGTAGCGGAGAAACTGGAGCCTGAGTTTAGAGAGGTTTGCTCTGATGATTAATTGCAGAAGGTGCCCTTGGGTAGGAGACAGAGGTTGGGTAGCCTTATTCAGTGTATTTCAAAAGCAGTGCCATAGTGGCAATGGCTACCTCTAGAAATAATTGCTTAATCCTTTCAGATGCCATTCCCATTTCCCTATTGATTATGCTGTGACTGGGTATACAAGGAGCCCTGTATAAATCCGAAGTCATGAACAGTGTCTTTAATCTTTACAAAGGTTGGAAATCTATTCTCTTTCCCAGTCGTTAGTGAGCTTTTCAGCTGACACTGTAACCTGAGGAACGTTGTATTTTGGTCTGAGGCTGGCTAGTGTTACCGGGCTCTACTGGAAGCTTTTTCTTCCCCTTCTCACTGTTGTGGTGTGTAGGTGGTATGTGGTGTGTTTTTTTTTTTTTTTTTTTAAATGTGGTTCACATGGGTACTATTTGGAAAAAGATTTGTAATCTTAGCCTTCATCAGACCACACAAGTCAAGAGGCTGATCCCCTCTTGGGCTTGTCAGCAGTCAGTTTATTCAGGACAGAATGTGAGCTGTGGTGAGGGTGGGGGAGGCATGTTTTTAGCCCACACTTGTAGATCGGTGTCATAGGGGGCCAGCAACACCGTGCTGTTTGGCAGTGAGGGCTCATTATGTGCCTATCCCCTGAGGTCCCACAGCAAGGGCTTGAGGCTTCTGTTTGCAGTGAATGGATGTGGGGAGGGGAGTGCTTGGCTTCCTTCTGTTCTGAATGCTTTCATTGAGACCTTGGTGAGAACGCTTTCCAACTGAGCCCTGTCACATCCTCCAACATTTGAATTTCTTGGGATTTTGTGGGGGGTGTGGAGGATGGGATACAGTCTGTGGAGCTTGTGGCAGCCTGGGGTTATACAGCGTGAGTGAGTACTTTTGAACAAACCCAGTAATCCTGAACTGAAACGATGCCTACTTTCTGAGTTTGGATGTTCTTTTTTAATAGGCGACAACAATAAAAGTGGTGATTAGCTGTACTCCAAAGCTTCCCTAATGCCACAAATCTGCCTGTAAAGATATGTATTGAAACAGAGCATTTCCCAGCCTCGAGAAGTGCAGTCATAAATGTTAGACTATGTTGCTTGCTCCTAGTTGTAAGTATTCAGAAGCAGCAGTGTTCCCAGGGGGCTGACTAAGGTCCACAGAATCATATGGTCCTCTATACCAAGTTCAGTTGGCCTCATATCCTTGAAGGTTTCTGCTGTACTCGCATCACCAGATGCCTAGAAGCAAAGTGACCCATCAGCTTTGGGACTCAAGCCAGTTCGCTCCCTCAGAGCAGCATGCAGCCATGTCAGCTTGAGTCAGTGCTGGTATGGTAGATGCCTTCTGGATCACTTTGTGAGGAAGCAGCCACAAGCAGGTCCTTTGGCATTTGCAAAAGATACAGTGAGAGGAGTTGGAGCTCTCTTCTCATGTAAAGCCACACTCAGCAGCCCAACAGCTTCCATCCCAACCACAGCTTCTTATCTTCCTCACATACATTCCCACACTCGCCATCCCCTCAAGCCCAGTCCCTGTCACTTACCTCTGGCACAAAATACCAAATCCTGTGCAATTCCTGCCTCAGCATATGCAGCCAGTCTGCTGAATTGGAGCTCAAGCATATGCTGAAGTATACAGATTAGTTTATAGTTTGTGTAGAAAGTCAGGCACAGACAGTTTAAGGAAATTTAGTAGGTATGTTTGCAGCAGAGTTAAGAGAAAAAGGCTGTGTATGATGGGCTTGTCACTACCACTTGAGATGAATTGGCATAGTTAGACAGTGCAACTGCCCCAAGGCTGGAGAACAGAGCTTTACCTGGTGAAAAGGTGTCCCATGTGCTGCAGTTTATCCTCACACTGCACAACTGTATGTGAGACAGTTGTGACAGTGTGATTCTGTTCCCACTGAGATTCTTGTTACTTTCATTAGTTTGTTTTTGGATCTGTTTTTTCTTTTTCCTTCCCTTTGCATACCCCAATATTTATACCACTCTAACCAAATATAAGCTGGTCTCTCAACTGGAACAGAAACCTGCAAACAACTTTTCTCCTGAATTTATTCCCAGATGAAAAGCTGAGGTGTGCTCCTGTTTCCTGTCCCTATATACTAGGTAAAATAAATGTTCTTTCATGGCTGATCTAATGCTCTTAGATTTCTTTGGCTGCATGGAGGTTGGGGCCACTCAGCATCCTCTACCATAAAGATTTTAACTTTCATGATGCCTATTTTTTTTTTTTGTATTTTTGTACAAGCATAAAAATGGTTTAAATTTGTCTAAACTATTGTACATGAGAAATGTGTAGAAGGGCCATCAAAATTGATAAAGTTCTGGAGAGAGAAGCGTATTTAAATATACAAATTTCACTTCCAAAAAAAATTCTTTGCTGTGTTACATCTCATCTTAGGGGTTCCAGGGATATTTACAGGCAATAGTTACAAGTGATTCCATGAACACAAAAGAAATTAAGCAAAACCATAATTGGACAATTTGATAATAAGATCATTAACAAGCTCTTAATATAACTGTGTTAACAGAAACAGCTACAAATACAAAACTATGTCTGGTGTTACATCAGAACTGAGGAGCTTTCGCAAGCAAACGTAACCCGTCCTGAGATAATGTAAAACTGTTAGAATAAAACTGGGCTTCTTTTCTCAGTTCATGTTATTAATAAGCACAAAACCAAGTGCTAATAAAAATCATTAGTAATGTCATACACATCCAAAGTAATAAGCATGGTATCAATTAACCTAAAGCTAGGATCGGACTACGGAGTGAGTCAGGGCATCACAGCTGAGAGGCAGAAGGGTCAAAGGGTATCTATTGGTTTTGGGAGCTGTGCACCTGATAAGCCATGAGAACCAGAAGCTGGACTGCAAAAGACTGCATAAACCAGGGGAGGGAGCATGAGCATTGTATTGCTGGTGGGAAAGGAACAGGGTGGTGGTGCTTTTTCCACTCTGAGGGGAGGAAAAAGGAGACTTCCAAGAGACTGAGTCAATTAAATGTAGTTCGAACCTGGATATGGTGGGAGTTTGAAGAATCCTGAGGCGGGATTAAGTAAAGCCCTTTTGCCAGTAAATGGCTTTGAGTGAGAAAGAGGTGGTAAATAACAGCCCAAATGTTACTGAGGGGGAAAGATTTAGCAGATCGAAGTGAGACTGTGAGAGCCTGTATGGCTAGACAGCAGGGGACATTAGCAACCTGTGGTGCAAGTGGCTGTCAGCACCTGGTGTGTGGCTACTATTTAGAGCAGCAACCCACTGCAGGCCTGGTATGTGTCAAGGAAGATGTTTCAGACGGGTATTGTCAAACCTCAGAGCTGCTTACAGTATGCTCTTCTGCAACTTCTGTCCTGAAACACATAAAGTCTTTTGGGAAAGCAGGGTGGCACACAACAATTTAATAGAGATGTTGTGATCTTCCTTTAGGTCAGCAATTCTGTATCTTTTCTTACCTCACCAGTAGACCTTCTAATTATTTCTATCAGGAACCGGTTGGAAAAACATTAATCCTTTCATAGGTCATTGCCTTGATTTCTCCTCTCCCCCTCTTTCATCCCCCCTAGTTCACATCATCATCTTCAAGAAGGTATCTCCTCTTCTCCCTCTGCATCCTCAAGGGTTGCACAGTGATCTGTGATTCTTCTCCATGGTCTTAACTAATTCTCCAGCTTTCATGATGGCCGCTTGCTTGATACTGGATGCATTCACATAAAGGAAATGGCCCTAAAGGTTGCAGGTAACAGCTCTGCAGATGTTGAGGTGCATGTTTCTTTAGTCCTGTCAAGATAAAATTGTGGTAGAAATCCCCAGTTAAAACTAGTGTGAGATGTGACTGCCTATAAGAGCAGGTTTGTATGGAACTTGGAATGCTCTGCATGTACAAAGATTGGAGAATTGGTGCAGAGGGGAGGCTTGCTCCAACTTCCAAATTACGTGTTTTTAACTATGTTATCTATCTAATGCAAAATGGAAACACATGCCTCTGTGAATATGCATGGGAGAGACTCTGTTATTACTGTGAAGTGACTGTTGTCTTTGATATACTTTCCCAGTGGTTAGAAACAAAATTCATACTGTTTCCTAGATGGCACACATATATACTCCATCTGATTTGAATAAAGTGGGAAGGATTTTACTTGTAGTTTTACTAAGATTAAGATTAATTGGGTTGCCTGGTGTTTTCAGGTTCAAGGACGTGAAAGTAAGTCAATTTAAGGTGTGAATTTCAAATGGCTTTGTTAGACTGCAGTAAAACTCTTTAACTCTTCAGTTTTTAACTGACCATTGTTAGTGCTGTGCTAAGGTTTGCAATGTTCTAATTCTAGTCAGTCCATATCTTTGACCTTCCCAACTTCTCTTCAGAGTTGAGAAAGGTGGAAATCTGATAGTGACAAAAAAGAAACCAGATAAGAGACCCAGAATGAGTGTTGCTTGAGGAGAGCATATCCTAGATGAATGAAAGGTATCTCTGTTGAGCCAGATTGGAACCTCACTGTGGAGAAATTGGTAACATTGTTCTGAAAGCTGAGTGAATTAAAAAGAAAACAAAAACCAAAAAGAATGTCGCACAGCAAAGACAAAGCTCTTTAACCATTGTAAAAGTCACCAATAACCTGTCGATAGTTTCTTTTTCCTTTTTAAATTGATTTATTTGTTCTTGCTCAAAACAATTATCTTGCATGTTGTTTAAAGATACTAAAGTTTCTTAGAGTGGAGAGAAAAGCCCAAGTGTGAGCATGCAGAAGTGATTCAAAAAAGCAACATAAAACGGCTGAATAGGACAGAATTTTTTTGATTCTGTGATGTATGTTCAATTGTAGGTGTGCTGAGGCTGAACAGATTTGTTAAAAATGTTACATACTGAATAGTTCTTTTGAGAAATGCTAAGTTGTGAAATAAAAAACATAATAGTCTTCCTCATCATTGTTTGCCTAAAATAAAAGGGATATGATTCTCATGTTGAAAAGCAGTTACAAGAGGTTTCAGCTTGCTCTTTTATAAATCAGGAGAACAGTAAATATATAGGTGTCACAAATACTGTCCTGACCTTAATACTTGTGATGTTTAGTTACCAGTTCAGGTATGACAGCTGTTTGAGAAATCACTAGTTATAATGTCAATAGTAGCTCAGTGCTGCCATTCATCAAAGAACTGTAATGGTCTTTTCACAGGAAAAGCAAGCTCAAGTTTGAAAATATTGGAGGTGTGTCAGAACAGTAATTGCTACTGTAGTCTGGTTACTCAAATTGGTTCAAGTGATCTGTTCATTTGATGTTTATCAAAGCTTGGAATATTGGGGAAGTTTGAAAAGATTGAAAAAAAACTAATGTTATTCTAGTATTTTAACAGGTTTGGCCCTTGTAATCATAGGTCACTCACGCTTCATGCTTATCCCAGATGGGTTTGAAAGGGTGTGTAACAGGATATCAACAATAAAGAACAGTTTCTATGTGAATGGCAATCAGGTTTTATGAAAAAAGGTATCACCACATTTAACACATTGGTGATGAGTTAGGCCAAACATTTTGTTGCTAAAGCTAACCGTTTGTAAGCTCTTGAAAACATCTCATTCTAACAATAGTTAGAAAGTTCAGATCAGTAGCCGGCCCCTCGTTGAGTGAAGAGGCAGCAACAGCAATTTAGTTCTGTGTGGTGACTGGAAACCTGAGCCAAAATGCATCTGTGATACACCTGGGTTGCATACATGACACAAGACTGCTTATAGCAGTGATGGAGAAAAGTACTAGAGGGTCAAGGTGAATAACCAGAACACAAACCCATAGTATGCTCTGGTGGCTAAGAAAGTAAATACATTGTTTGATGTTCAGGCAGGAAAACGCAAAGCAAGGAGGAGAGAATGGAGCTGCTGCTTTTCTTCAGTGTAAGTGGTGAGGCTTTGGCAATTCTGTATTTGTTTCTATTCTTTGCACTATAAAAATGGTGGTGTTGCCTCTTTGGCAACAGCTGAGTTTGTCTACCACATAGCTGTAGATGCTGCTTCCCTCCAGGATACCCTGTGCATGCTGTGGCCACAGATACAGTCTGGATTGCAGGGCTATAAACACCTGCATAGCAGAGCTCATTGGGCAAAGCTTGGATTTGCACCACTGAATGTATATTTAGGTTTTTCTGCTATTTCATCTCTTCTTCCTAACCTAATTAAAAATCTGGCTGCTGTCTAGTTATCAAATGTTAACACAAACACCTGTGTGCCAGATGTGTACAGCTGTAAGTCCATCAGTGCTGATCCATCATGAGAGCCATAAGTCAATCCATGGAGCAATTGGAAAATGCTTTTTGCTTTTCCTCTTCTTCTGTCCCTCCTCCCCAGTTTTAAACCTCCTATTTTTTCCAGGGTTTACTCTCTTCTCTTTCCTGCTGCTGCAAATTTGTAAGGTGAGCCTTGCTCAAATTTTGTTTCTTTCAGATAAAAAAAACAGAGAACCTAAACCAAAGGACAAATTTTTCTGGCTGCAGAGTGGATGGTTTAAACTGACGAATGTTGAATTATAAAAGTCCAAATGTCAGTAGTATGTGCCAGCTCAAGAAAAACACCTTGAAATTACTAATGTTGTGAGGGCTACACCAGACGTGATTAAGATTTGAGTTTTTTCCTCTCCAACCCCCCATTTCCAAAAGAACCGGTCCCACTGGTGTCCCAGATGTGTTCTGGAGATACTGAATGTAGTTCAGCATTCTCATGGCCTTTTTCAAAGTGAACGCTTGAGTCAGCAGCAGAAATCAGTTCTTCACGTTTAAAGAACAACAATGATAATAGTTAGAGGTGGGATATGATAACACTGCAGAGGTTTTTACGGCGGTTGGTATAAGAGTCTCTTTACAAGGGCTTGCTGAAAACAGGCTAATATAAAAAACCTTTTCCTTTTTCTCCTCTGCTTTCCTCGTGACCTCTGTCTCTTCTTTTGCCCAGGTTCCCTACTTACTTACTAACTCCTCTCTCCTCTCCCCAGCATATAGTAACAGTGCTTATGGGTGGATCTTTCTGCTGGGGAAAAAAAAGTTTCAGAAGGACAAGAGGGAAATATGTTCTCCTTTTCTAGCAAAAGAGATGAGATAGTTTCATGAGGAGGGGTAATGGATGGCTTATGTGAAGACGACATGTTGGGTGTGAGGGAGGTCTTCTGTGACAGAGAAGGTAAGGCAGTGTGGTCTTGCCCAGAGGGGGTGTTAGTTGCTATGTAAGGAGCAATAGAAAAAGGGAGGCCACCTCACTGATCCCTGGTCTTGTTCATGTGCAATTTTGTCTTTCACTTAACAAAACATTGCTTGTGCTAGCAGAGATCCTGACGCTGTAGTTAATTCAGATGATTCAGTCTTTACTTAAGCAAGCTGGCTGATTTTTATCCAGGGGTTCCTGGCTCAGTTTGGTTGTACAGCACTTCTAATTTATAGTCATAGTGTGTATCTCTGTCATGCTTATTTGAGGAAAAACTCCCATTGACTTCAGTTTATTTGAACATCCTCTTGCTTTAACATAAGTGGTGCCATTGTAACAGTGAGGTTTTTCAACTATTTGGGCTCTGGAATGCTGAAAACAGCAAATCTCTGAAATGTGGCCATGAAGATGATATGATATGTTTTAAGTTAGGGTGCAGAGACACTTGGGAAATAACCCAAATGCCTCTGGAAAGTAAATTTACAAGTATAATCTCTTTATTGGGCTGGAATGTATATCCTCAAGAGAGAAAGGAAAATCAAGGAATTATTTTTTTTTTGCTTCCCCTAGCCGTGGAGCTAACAGGATTGTGTTTAGAGTAGAGATGTTTGCAGAGTCATGGAAAAACATGTGTTTTTTATCAGGGTTAAGTCTTCTACTAATGTTTCTTAATTAGTTCTTTTACTCCCTGCCTGTGGAGAGTGAGGATCTGGAAAACACACTTCTTCCTGGGTAGAATTTTGATCATTGCTGCCTGGACCTCTTTAGAAACAAAAGAAATCCACGAGGCTTCTGTGAGCATCTTCAAGTGGAAGCTGACCTCTGTGATTTAGTTCGTATTGACTGCTTAGTTTTTTTCCTGAAGAGAGATGGATAACATTGAAGAACATTATTTGATAAGAAGGCCTTGAGATCCATTGTACAGTTGAGTTTTCTCTGACATAGGGTTACAATGCCTAACTGGTGTAGGCTATAGTTGACCAAATCAACTAATTGTGCACAAAATCCCATGTTAGTGTCTCTGTAGTATGTTTACAAAAAGGTAGCATGTATATGTGATATTTGTATATGAATCTATGATCAACTAGGTTCCATGTAACATGTAAAAGTGCACATTGCTTATCCTGTTTCTTGCCCGCTTCTGTCCACCAGTTGGGCTCTGCTTGCTTTCATCATATGTTCTTGTGAGCTTTGTTTAAATATATGTATTAAACAGATTGTTGAAGAAGATGGGCACCAAACTGGGTAGGAAGAAGGGAAAGATTATTCTTGTAGTCTGCTTTCTTAGTGATAGAATTAAAATGTCATGTAAACTACATAGCAAGGTATAGATTTAGAAAGGGAGATGAGAGGAAGACGCTTCTGCATTACCTTACATGATCATACAGTAGTGCTGTTGCTTCTCTTCCATGAGGTCAGGACTGCATTTACCCTGGTACAGCTGTCTGTGTACTTCAGAGTTTCTTAACTAGTGCCTGTTTGCTGAGTATGTTCACTGGGTAAATCAAGAATTCCTCAGCATACCTGTCTATGATGAGCCTCTAAAAAGCAAAACTTCCTTCCCTCATCTGTCTTTTCCTTGTGGGTTTTTAGTTCGGGGATAAATTACTAGTTAGTTACTGTGGAGAAGATGAACAACTGAACATAGCTGGAATTGGTGTATACTTGAGCTTGAAAACTCAAAGCTAATGTGAAGAGACTCCTTGCAACGAAACTCAGAGTGCACTCTGTGTAGTTCACTGCTTGCCTTGTGCGTTTATGCTATGGTCTGCGTTGTGACTGATCTCCTGAAGCTTTCAGACCTCTTACACGCCTTCATTTGTTTATTATAGGAATAAGAGTTTAAACTAAAGCTGTTTATACTAAAGATGGGTGAACCATTACAGCAATAAGAGAAACCATCATGAACCTTTGCCCTGAACTCAAACCAAACTCTTTTGTGACTTTTAAAGATCTGTTTCAGTTTTCAGTGTCACTGTACTTTGTTCTGTCAGTGGAAATGAGTGCCAAAATATAAATGGTATTTCCAATGTCAACCTCAAATTTCACAAGCGAATCTCTGTGCTCATGCCAGTGAGTGTGGAATTTCTTAGACCTCACAAGTTTCAGTAGTGAGTATAACCTTTCCAACTCCTGATGCTTAGCGCAGGTAGCTCGAAGCTCTTATCCTGTGAGGCTTGCTCATCATTATTTCATATGGGACAAGATACTGTTTATTGAACTAATAAGCAATTGTAAGGGAATGTGTACAGATGGTTGCTTATAGAGGAAATACAGAAACAGGAAGTGTCATGAAGCTGCATTTTCCTGCTATTCAAGCAAGGGTGTAATGACTGTCCAGTTTTGGCCTCCTTCCTGTTAAATGTGTTTCAAGGCTGTTAGCTGATTCTTCTGTGAAATTACAGTGGAGCTGCCCAGTGCAGACTAGGAAACTAAACTCTTTTAAGCTCTATCAGATTTGTTTTTAGAAGAAAATGTGACTAATTGTTTCTGGAACCCGAGTTTCTACAAATTTATTTGCTGTCCTGTAGGGTTTTATTTCACATTCCAGACTTGGATCTGGTGTTGAGCTATCCATCTAGTAGAGTCTGATAGATTAGTAGGGCCAATCTTGGGAGTAATCAATTCAGGTTGTGCCTGTTTTCCTCCCTTCTGCTTTTGAGGAGGAACAGTCTTCCTTCTTCCCTCCCTCCCTCCCTCTCTCTGTGTTTATTGTTGTATCAGAAAATGATCTTATGTTTGTTTTAAGACTGAGATGAAGCTGAATTCACTGCTGTCCAGCACTCTTTAAAGTTGGTGTGCTACTTGAATATTTATATCATGCTGACATTTGCTTACTTTAGAGAAGGCTTTATTTCCTTGGAATATTTATCATAGTATCCAGGAATTTCCATCTTGAACTGCTGCTGGATCTGAATGTTGTATATAATTACCTGGGTTCAAGCCTAGTTGCCTAAGGGAAGTTAACTTTCAAAGAACAACAACTAGTTCTGTGGCACTGGCTAGCTGAAGGAAAAGCTGGCAAGGATTTTTCCTGGACTGACTTGGAAATGCCTGGAAAGAAGATTTACACCTCACTTCAGCTGTATAGGTAGTTTTGTCTAGCTCGTTACTGTAAAAATAGAGTGTCTTTCCTTGCGTACCTGGCATCATGGATGGGGTGCCTATATCTCATGTGATCTCTTGACCTAGTTACAGTCTGGGATGGAAAATAAGATTTGACATCTTTTGCATTCTGTTTTTTCCCCCTGATTTCCACTGGTCCCTTTCCCAAAGGTTAAGGGGGGAGGGTTGGTGCAGATTCCAGTTCCTGTCTTCCTGATACACTTTGATGCTCTGACCCCCTTTGTGCATAGAATAGGAATGACCAGCTTGAGGCTTGATCAGATCTCAGCCTCCTGTTGTTTCTCATCAGCTTATATGACTCTCTTGGGCTTCTGAGGCTCTAGAACTGCTCTTTTGCTGCTGTGCATAAAGAGGCACCATGATTTATGAATCAATTAATCACTGCATGCTGAGGAGCTGTTCACGGTAGTTAAACAGGGAAAATAAAATGCTTGAGTATATAATAAAGACAGATCATAATGAATATGGCCCTCTACCGATGAATTCTCTCTATATATGTATTATACCCCCTACCCATTCTTTCCCAGCACAGCCAAACTATCAAGACATGAAATTTGTCCATCTTGGATGGCATGGTGTTCATCAAATTACTTGATAAGGGTGGTGTCTATTTATGTGATTTCCTCTGTCCGCTCCCATGCGGACTGTACTGATTTCAGTTTGCTGCTAAAACTGCAAAGATTAAGAGGAAAAAAAAACCAAACTGATTATACTGATTGTAAATAATTTTTTGAGTAGCCATAAGAAAATCCACCAATAAGTCTCCAAAACTTAAGGAGGTGAAGTCTGCTCTGCCTGGTCTGTAAAACCACAAAAATGTGTTGTGAATTTTCCAAAAAATACTTCCATCGCCTAACTGCCATTGTTTATTCTGTGTAACACACATTTTTGCTGTGTGTTTCTAAAACTGTGATACTGTAAGAACTAGGCAAGACAGCGATAAGCTCCTGATAAGACTGCTGTTTGACTTAATCACTTACTGAAGCACTTTGCAATTTAAGCCAGCATTCAATGACTGTAGTCATATCAGGGTGCATATTGCTCTGTGGAGAATACCACTGATACTCAGAGATTTACCCATGAGGTAAGGATGTGAGATTTTAAACCTGATAATGAGGTTTTGCATCAAAACTATGCTTTCCAAGAAGAAAACTATTCCTTACGAATTATCGACCCTATACATGTTTTAATTTCTTAATAAAATTGTTTCATTTTACATTATCAGCAGATATCTGAAAGAGTGGTAAAAGAATTGATTACCAGAAAAAATTGTGGTGTGGATTTTTTTTATTTTATTTTATTTTCAGCTGAAAAGTGTGGTTTTGGTAAATGAAATGCTGAAAAGCTCTTGAAAACTTTGTCAAATATCAATCTGTTTTGAATTCTGCAAAGGATTTTGGGAGAGTGATGGTACTTCTGGTTTTTCATTTTTCTTTTACAAGCAGGGGTTTAGAATTTTCTGGTTTTGTTGCAGATTATTTCCTGGATTTTTTGACTACCAAAAACTGGCACTGATGCATAGATGGATTTGTGAACCTTGCTGCAAACCTGCTGGTTTTAGTGGAGGTGCTTTTGATTTCACCTGTGTAACTAAGAGTAGATTTCATTCAAGCCAGAAATTAGGTGCACTGGTGTGAAGCAGGTTAATTCATTCTCTCTGTCATGCATTGAAGATTTCAATGGAATTATAATATTTGCCACTTATCAGCAAAAGTGAAAGAATTTTTTCTTTCCAGCCCAATCTAGTTTCTCATTTTTGTTCAGCTCTGCTGCTGGCATATGTTGACTGTATCTAATGGCCTTTGTTTGCATTCTAAGCTTATCTCATAAATTGGCTTTTGAAATGCACAATCAACAGTAATAATGTTTCACTGTGGTGACCATGGTTAAACATTTCTCTCCTGTTCCCCCCTCTCCCTTCTCTGTTTGATTTTATTTTTTTTATTCTTTTTAGGACCCAGGTTTCTCTTCGGTGATTCATGACAAGCTCCAAGTTCCTAATACCATTCGTAAGGCGTGGAATGAGAAGGACAACAGATGTGACGTTTGTGCCACGCACCTGAACCAGTTGAAGCAAGAGGCCATTCAGATGGTGCTGACCTTAGAGCAAGCGGCCAACTCAGAACATTATGATGCCTCACCAGGCTCTCCCCCACCTCTTTCCAATATCCCCACGTTAGTGAGTCCCCGGCACATGGGTAGCTTGCAGCCCAGGGACTGGGCATACATGCCTGCTCCTTATGCTACATCTAATTATACAGGCTTTGTTGCCAACAAACACGTTGGCAAACCCAACAGTCTAGGAATTGTCAATGGGGTGGAGAAGAAAAATGGCTCTCCTGGACACCAAGCCAAGGTCAGTTTTCAAATGGCCACCAGCCCCAGCAACGGTAATGTTCTCAACTCTGTAGCTATCCAGGCTCATCAGTACCTTGACGGCACCTGGTCTTTGTCGAGAACGAATGGTGTCACTCTGTATCCCTACCAAGTAAGTATTTTAATGTGACAAACCTGTTTGTTTTGTTCCCATGGAATCATGTGGGCATACTAACACTGCTTGTTCCTGTTAGGTAGAAGAGTGAAGAGTGCTCATATAGTGAGCACCAGAACAAGGAGTGCTATACATTCCTGTTTCCCTCATAGGGAAGGGGAGACACAGATCACAACCAGTATTAATTAGAACACATTTTATTAATTTAGCTGTTATTAATAATAGAACCAAGCTGTTTTTTAATAGTAGAAAACTATTCATACAGTATATGCAATTATTCCCTCACACAGTTCTTGCTTATAATATTTGATTGGAGCAACAGCCAATCACACTAGTGCACCAATAACTTCTGGGTTGTTATTTAGGGAGTACCCAGAAGGCCTTTTGGTTCATCATCCTTTACCCTTCACTGGATAACAAACTGGCTGGATGTCTGTGCCCAGGGAGTTGCCATACCCAGGGAGTTGTGATTAATGGGACAAAATCCAGTTGGCGGCCAGTCACCAGTGGTGTCCCTCAGGGCTCAGTTTTGGGGCCAGTCTTTATTTTTTTTAATATAAATTATATAAAGTTTAATATCTTTATTGATGATCTACATAGGGGATTGAGTGCACCCTCAATAAGCTTGCAGATGACACCAAACTAGGTGGGAATGTTGATCTACTTGAAGGACAGAAGGCTTTACAGGGGGATCTGGACAGACTGGATCAATGGGCCAAGGCCAATGGGATGAGGTTTAATAAGACCAAGTGCTGGGTCCCACATTTTGGTCACAACAACCCCAGGCAATGCTATAGGGCTGGAGAGCTGCCCAGTAGAAAAGGACCTGGGGGTGTTGGTGGCCAGCTGGCTTAACATGAGCCAGCGGTGTGCCCAGGTGGCCAAGAAGGTCAACAGCATTCTGTCCTGTATCAGGAACAGTGTGGCCAGCAGGAATAGGGAAGTCATCGTGCCTCTGTACTCAGCACTGGTGAGGCCTCACCTCGAGTACTGTGTTCAGTTTTGGGCCCCTCACTACAGGAAGGACATTGAAGTGCTGGAGTGTGTCCAGAGGAGAGCCACCGAGCTGGTGAGGGGTCTAGAGAACAACTCGTATGAGGAGAGGCTGAGAGAACTGGGTATGTTTAGTTTGGAGAAGAGGAGGCTGAGGGGGAACCTCATGGCCCTCTATAACTACCTGCAAGGAGGTTGTAGAGAGGTGGGTATTGGCCTCTTCTCCCAAGAGAATAATGACAGGACCAGAGGAAATAGTCTAAAGTTGCAGCAGGGGAGGTTTAGATTAGATATTAGGAAGAATTACTTCACTGAGAGAGTGGTCAGGCACTGGAACAGGCTGCCCAGAGAGGTGGTGGACTCGCCATCCCTGGAGGTATTTAAGAAACATGTAGACATGACTCTTCAGGGCATGCTGTAGTGCCCAAGATTATTGGTTTTATGCGTTGGTGTGATGTTGTGGGGTGTTATGTTTTTTGTTTTGGTGGTGGTGGTGGTTTTTTTTTTTTTTTTTTTGAGGTTGGACTTGATGATCTCAGAGGTCCCTTCCAACCATGATGATTCCGTAATCTGTAACCATGTGTGCATATGATCCTATAGTCTTTGTCTACATATAACAGGGACTACCTTTGTGTTCCAAGCTACATACATTCTTATTGATGCTAGTGTGTGCACTAGTGGCCTTCTGCAGATTCAACTGATTCTTGGTGTGTTGATTTTTATCAGTTCTTATGGATTCAACTGGTCCACTAGTCTCCAGAGTTTAGCAGTTCTGGGGAGATTTTCCTGTACTTCTCACATGTTCTTTTTCTGCTATGGCCTGTTGTTTTCTGGTACACCACAACCCTAAGTACTTGTAGACCCCATCCACACCAGCTGGCTCAAAAGGACTGTTTATGACAAGAGGGAGGCTTTCCTATGCGCTAAGCTGCAGGTGGTGTGATTTGCAGATTGCACTTGCAGATTGCAAAACAAGCCTATTCTTTCTAAATTCTTCCAGCCGTCTCTGTTGGCTTCCTTAGGCACATAAATCTTTGGAAGTTGGTCTTTTTACTAAGTTATGAATGGATTGCAAGATAAATGTTAAATATTAATTTAGGAATCTGTCAGTAGGAGTAACTGATATTACAGACAGAAGAAAATCATTATAAATGATATAAATGATATAAATCGTATCATAAGCATTAAGATATTGTTAAACACCAAAGAAGACTTGGTAAAACCAGAAGTGAACTGCAGTTACTTTATCTGGAAAATATGTGACTTTATAGTTTTGTGGATTTATGCTCTAGTGAACCTGAATCCCATTTGGGCAGGTCAATATGTGATCATAGTTTGATCTAAGAAAAGAATGAACTGATCTTAGTTTGATCTAAGAAAAAAGTCTAAACAATTAATGCATGTTAAGAAAACAGAATAATTATTATTTTTATTAGGAAAATCAGTTTTATTGTATCCACAATCTTTTAGGTTCATCTTCTATGAAAATGTGTCTTTTGTTTACTTCTGAATAAAAGTCACGGTTCCTAGATGTTTCATTTTGTGTTAAAGATATTCACTGAGGAGAATCTAACATTCAAAGCTTTCCAGTATGATCCTGTAGTTTGGCTCTAGTTAAATTAAGGACTGTACCCTACCATTTCCCTCTCCTTTCAAGAACCTTGAAATAGAAGAGACTGTTGTGTCCCCCCACCCTGCATCCCCCTCCCAAAACAAGACACCCCCCCTCCCAACCAACAAAGAAACCCTCAAAGAAGTCCCCTCCAAAAAAACCAGACAAACTGAACCCCCCCAAAAAACACCACCCCAAAAAAGCCTAGCTATGTTGATCTGTGATGGATTGTAAGTTTTATGTACTCTTTGAGATTCTGCCTTCAAATGCAAAAATTCTCACTTTACTCAAGTGTCACATTTAATTGTCTGGTCAAGGAATAATAAATGATAGCTCTTGTGTCTAAATACGTTGAAAGGACTTCAGTGTTCGGTTATGTAGTATCTGTCTCAGACTGGGAATTAGTCTAGTAAGAAGAAAAGTTTTAAAAAGCAATTTATTTGTAACTTGAAGTAGCAGGAAGATGCATGCTTTGCTTTTTCTAGTTTTGTGTACAATATTACTTGCTACACACTTTCAGAATGTTTTAGATCTCTCTCTGATATAGCTTTTTTTATGCACTTACAATTACAAAACTCTGCTGGGGAAGAGCACTAGGAAGATGAATCTGTTATCTCATTGTAATTAGAACCTTTATTGATTTGAAGATGAATTAAAAAAAGAGGCACAAGCTACTTACTTGCGAATGTCTATATATCAATTCAATTTTCTTGCTTTCCCTTAAGAACAGTGATTAGTAAAACTTCACTGTGCATTAGCTAAGAGGAAAAGAAAATAATTTCTAGGGATAAAAAGCCTTGCACTTTACAGAGGTACAGTACCCTTTTACATCATAATCTTGCATAATTGATGTCCAGGGAGAAGTCATTCTTATGGCTCTAGACTTAATGGTGCCTGTTGTAGACACCTCCCATTGTAAATTAGCTTTTGTTAGACATTCTTGATAACTTCACAGAAATGTTGGGTACCTTGAAAACTTACTGTATTTTTTTCCTGGAAGTATGACCAAAAAGAGAAAAAATTAGTTTGAAAGTGATGTTCTGTGGCTTAGAATTGACTCATAGCAATTCTAGGCACCAAAAAGTATTCCTGCTATTGTAAAGGCTGGTATGTTACTCCCTTCCTAGCATCTTCTACTCTGGACTGCCTGAAATTAGAACCTTGTTATGGGGAATGACAACTTTCAGTTTGGTAGGAAAAAAAATAATCAAGTGAGTGTAGAGATATTGTAGGTCTTAGCTGCTGCAGTAGTGCAGGGTAAGTCTTAAACGACATGCCTCTATTCAGTAATTGCTGTCAGGACTAAGTAAAAAAAAAAAAGTCAATTTGTACACTACCAGAATTAGTAATATAATATATGTTCAAAGTCTGAAAAATAGAAGCAGTAATACTGTGTTTCACCGGAGATGCATGTTGGATGTAAAATAAACTTTCTAATAATTTCATGGGGGGATTATGGGAACTCATCAATGGAGTGTCCTAAGAATAAGTCAGAAATAACTGCTAAGAATTGTCTAGGCAAAACTGGTTCCACCAGGAGATTAGGAAATGGTACAGATGACCACATCAGTCCTTACCAGCCCTGTATTATGCAATTCCATATTTAGCTACTCCTTGATGAGATAGAAACAGAGATTAGGTTCCAAAATCCTGTCATGTCCCCCAGGTCTGGCTCATTAATGAGAATCTGATGCTCCTGGTAAATGGTCCTCTCACAAAACAGTGAATCAGAGGCAAAGGAGGGAATTGATTGATCTCAAAGAAAAGGCATGGCCCGTTTAAAGCCCTCCTGTGAACACCAGAATGCTGAAATGGTTACCTGCTCAGAGTAAAAGGGACCCCTTTCTGTTGAATACGTATAGGAATGCACTAGCCAAAATTCAATAGAATTTAATCCAGAGTCTGAAAATCATGTTTGTTTCATCATCGGCAGGTAGCATTTGCATCTGGGGATGTACAGTCCTATATTTAACACTTGTAAAGGCTTCTGTTCATCTTCCTATCACTCAAAGAGACTTCAATTCCTGCTCAGAGAAAACTCATTTAAATTGGTAAAGTTTTACCTGAGAAATGGTGTAAGTATTTGTGCAGCTGCGAATGTGAATTATAGGATACCACAGCATTAAGTACAATTGTGTTGCTTACTGGTTGTTACATTAACACTTCTAAAGGAACCTTTGGGTCTGGGGTACTAATGTAGGAGCCAAAAGTCCAAATACCTTGATGAAATGATTGCTTCTCAGAATTTTTATAGAGAATATGGTACTAAATTGAATGCGTTAAATTTTTATTACTTTATTATTCAAAGCTGGTAAAGTAGCTGAAACAAAAGCAGCACATTAAAGAATGAGATAGATTTGCGTCCTTGGTAGTTTAAGCTGATTTTTTGATTTGCTTTCGAAGGGAAAGGAGTTGAAAATAGAGACTAATTTAAGCTGGTTATACTAAAATATTTTTTTCTGGAGTAAAAGTGTTCCATTATTTAGAAGTAGTTGTTCCTCTTTAGAACAAGCATTCACTTTTAGTTAAATTCAACTGCATGGTTTCACATGTTGCATCTCTGAACCAACAGCATGGCATTAACTGCATCGTTGTGTGAGCTGCAGAACATAAAACAGTGGTCACTTCCTTGGTCCTCTACTTACCTTCCTGAGTCCACATAAGAATCTTTTCATGTCCAAGAAGAATATTTTAAAAAGCAAACAAAAGGTAAGAAAGGTAAGAAGACAGGAAGGTAAGAAAGAACCAGAGAATTGTAAAAGGCCAACTGTTCCAGGAATGATGTAGGCCATGAAAGGTAAGGGTTGGTGACAGAAAAGGTGGCGGCTGATGTGAGTAGTGTGAGCACCTCCTGCTCCATACCTTGGGGTTGTAAAATCTGATTTTGGTAAGTAAGGATTTGAGTAGAGGTGTTGTGTACATAACGATATTAAAGGAGGAAGTGTTCCTTTCTCCCTTAAAAAGATCCTTTTGACCAAAACTTTGGAAAATGAGATCTTAAACTACTGAGAGCCTCTTGGCCCCAGGCATAATGATCTCAAGAGTATTCAGAAACTTATCAAAGGCTTTGTGTACAATTGATGAAAGCCTACAGTATGTGCTTTCTTTTTCCTCTTTATGTATAATGTGTGTTTAGAAGAACACTGTACTCTGAGAAAGTACCAGCTTGTTCTGGAGTTTTGCAGTGATGAATGATTTGTTTGGAGTTTACTTAGGTCATGGCTGTCTCGTAACACATCAGCTCTTTCAAGCACAGGCTTTTAAAAAGAAACTGGTAATGATTAGAGTTGGGCACAAGATGGAGAGTTCAGATACAGAGCCAATGCCTGTGTGTGGGGTATTTCCATGCAGGATTTTGATTCCAAGCTTCTTTTTTCCAAGTCTCTGCTGTCTAGTTTATTTCTCTTCCACTTGCTGCTGTTTCTGTTGCTTCTTAAAGTGTTCATCGTAATAAAGATAAAACATTAATGACTGCTACAACAGTGCCAGGGTAATTTAGGTAGTTTCTAAAGCATATAATGCAAGGTACAGAAATCAAGTTACTTGTTCTATCTGTAGACTAGCAGGTGTCTTCTGTAATTATTCTTTGCTTCCTAGAGTGGGGCCTATTTTGCCAAAACATCTTAGCAACTAAAGAAAAGGAGATTTGTTTATTATGTCTTCTAGTACCATATCTGTATGCGACCACACACGATTCAGTATGAGATACCTAACGCAGAAAGTATTTTGCCTTTCTGCAGTTTGGTTTTGATCTAGAATTTTTTTGATTGGTTTATATTTCAATAGCAATTCAGTCACTGAATGTATGAGATCCACATTTGAGTGTGATGGCTCCCTGAACATAGTGGAAAACTTTGTTCGTATTGCTGTGATCTCATTTGCTGCACAAATGTGTGCAAACTCTTGCACTGATGGCTTGGGTGGTTTTTTTTTTTTCATTTGTTACCTGGAATCTAACAGCGAAGTAGCTCTAGTGAGACTGTAGCGTGAAAGTGCAGGAATTTTATTTCCAAAGTTTGAGTGGGCCAAGAAACATTGTCAAACAAATTCATTGGCACTGAAATTATATCCCTGATTAATTTTCTCTGTTGCACTCATCCCCCATGCATTATCAGTTATCTCTGAAGTAACTCACTTCTGACTAAAAGCCTTTTTAAACCACATCACTAATAAATGATATTAGATATGACCCTACTAAAGTCAGTGTATGTTGTCAGCTGACACTTTGCCATGATTGTTTGATCATTCAATTTGTACATTACAAGAGTTGGCTATTTGTATTTCATGCCTCCTGCCCACTCCCTCAAATAACAGCCTGGTTGTATATTGATTCTCTAATATCCAGAGGAGAAGCTGAAATCTATGTGAATTGTAGGAGAGGTTTCTTTTCACATTACTCTGGTGTGATTTGATTTCTTAAGCATTTTTATGCATGGCTTAATGACCTTAAAATCATTACTTTTCTCCTTCATAATACTGGGGTGACCAAGGGAAGAAAGAGGTAGAGGGTATCCCATGGACTGAAAAGAGCTAAGTAGGCTTATCCTATGAGTATGAAAACCCCATGACTCAGCTGTGATGTGAGGAAGAAATCTGTGTATTATTAGAGGAGTGAGTTAATCCTATAAATTAGCGAAAGCCAACAGATCACAATTAGTGAGGATTTGGAGTCTTGGTTTCCTCCCCTACTCTTTAGCTTAGGGATTTTGTCCATGTGTGAGATTAGGTTCTTTTCTGAGACAATAGCTATGCTGATTGCTTGCACCATTAAACAAAGTATAAACTGTGAGGATGGGAGGTGTTTTAGCAGTTGGAAAAATGATGTAGAGATGTGATGGAGAGAGGGAAAAGACAAACTGATACATTGACCCAAAATTGTCTGTTTCCTATGCTATAAATAAGGTGGAACAGAATCAAAGAAATATGATCAGCTTCTCCTTTACTTCATAGTTCAAGAACATAGAGAGTTAAGTTAAAAGACAGCCAATTTGGAAGTGCGAAGAGGAAATATACTTTTTAGGCAATGTACAGTTCTATGGAACTTAGTGCTGTGGCTTGGGAAAATTCATAAAAGGATTATGTGTTTATTGGGCAATAACAATTCCCTTCTTTCTGATACTAGATTAAAAAAAAATAAAACTATTAAGAAAAAAAGAGATAAATTTCCATATAGCATAGGGCAATTGGTATCTTATATTCAATGGAGGAGGCTTCCTTTAAATACATCCAATATGTAGCTAATGACTAGTATTCCTGAAACTACTACTGAAGCTTTCCAGCACCAGTGCAACTGAGCTGACTGGGAGAAGGATACTGATGTACTTAGTGCTTAGACTCTTTGTCCCTCTATTTGGAAACAGAGGCACTTTGAAGTGAGTGGCAGCCTTTGAGTGGCAGCTCGAGAGAGCCTAGATTGAAGCTTGAACATTGTGAAGGATAAACCCCAGATGACTAGTACTGTTTTTTGGACTGAAGCCTGTGATGAACAAATAAGTGAAGAGTACTTTTCCAACAGTTCCAACCACATTTTTTTACAATTTCTTACTCAAGTGTGTGAAGATTCATGGCTCCAAAAAACTCTTAAGTTGACTCACCCATATGAGTGACATGTTGGTCTTTAAAGTTGCAAACATTCAGTCCTGTGACTGATATTCCTCCTGTATCTTGCTATTGTTCAACATGTGTTGCAAGAAGAGAGGAAATAAACATGTACAAAACCAAGGGAATGATGGTGACAAAAGAATCAGAAAGCAAATTTTTAGGAGTTTCCCTTTAAATTCCCAAGGTTTGACACTTGAAGAAGACACAAATCATTGTATTGTCTCCTTGACTGAGACATTTGTTTCTTATGTTGTTTTACGGAAATGGGACATAGAACTAAGATTAGATTTAAGAACATAATCATATATATTTTTGTTTGCTTTTTGTAAAATCTCGTTCTAACCTTTGAATTAGCTTAGAAAAAGATTTGGGCTTTTAAATATAAAGAATTGCATTACTGTGCAAAAAATAAATTGACAAAGCCTTTTTATTTGATACTGTGCTGTGTTTCTGGGAAGCAAGGAATAAATATCTAGAGGCTGATGTAACTGAAATGTGATTCCACACAGTTATAATGTAAAACCATTGCTTTCTTTTCTCTAAAGTGTTTCTGAAATGGAGCATCAAGTTCTCTGTTGGGACAGCTCTCTTTAATTCAGTGTATTTGAGATAAAGTGGTTGGTAGTTCCTTTATATTTCAGAGCATTGCACACTTGAGGTGGGTATTGTCAGATAAGGCACATTTGAGGCCAGACTCTCTTCTGTTTCACTCCATGACAGTTGCTTTGCAGTTGGCATGGCTATATTGCTGTAAAATAGGTAAGAATGAGACCAATGTGAAGCCTTATAAGATCTCATCAGTCAGTGTGAGAACAGTTGTGGTGATGGGAGTGAATATGGTGTCTTGCACTCAACTTCCTTTGGGCAAGATGGGGATGCTTTCTTTGTCCATATGCCTCTGGTCTGACCCCTGCTGAAGAGTCTGGAACTGCTCCTCTTGACAAATAAAAGCAGAAGGATACTTGTCCAGCAGCTTTTGAATTGTACATAGCTGTATTTTATGAAGACTGAGGAAAGATTGCATCTGTACAGGAGTAAGGGAAAAAAACTCCTCCCAGCTAATGAAACCATCGTTGTTTTTTTTTTGTTTGTTTGGTTTGGTTTTTTAAATCTACAATTTGCTCTGAGGAGAAATGAAATTGCACTTCATCTTTCACTCCCAGCTAACCTCTCTAGTTAAACATTTGGAGAAGTTCTGAATTTAAGGGGAAGGGAGAGTAATGAGCTCCCATTTTCCAAGGGGCTGGTTGGTGCTCATTGTGCTTAATGTCACTAGCAAAGCCCAGCAGAAGTATCTGTAGCTTTTCCTTGCATGGGAGCACGAAAGTCACCATCACACATGTTATTAAGGTATCTGAGGACTTCAGTTCTATAAGCCAAAAAAGTGTCAGGTCTGACTGGTAGATATGAATGTGACCCAGTAACTAAGCTGCAACCAGTGCAAGGTAATAGTTGTATGGGTGGGAGTGCAAGTGAAGTGTTCATTTTCTGATGGCTCTTTGAATAAATACATGCATCTGCTATGCTTTACTTCAAATTGTTTGATTCTTTTATGAATTTGCGAAAGTTGCATGGGTATGTCATTTATTAAATAGCAGGTTAAATTTATGCATAGGCTTTTGGCTAATGGGAAACCCAGAAAAAGAACTAAAGGTTTGAACTATGCTTGGTGAAATCACTCCTGCTTCCTAACTTCATTGTGGCTGCATGAGTACAGCTTGGTGTCACTGGATAATTATAAAGCACACCTGAGATGTGAATTCTGCAATTTCTTTACACCTTTTATTGCACTATCTGTTACTTGCAAGAAAGTCAAGGCTGTTATTAAAAGCAGGGTTCAGGCCTAGTTTTGAAAAATATTTATATTTTAAATCATATAGAGTGGTATTTACTCTCTTGTAAGAGACAGAGAGCTGATAGATAGCATTTATTATTGCTTGTCTTCCTTCCTGAAAGGTTTTAGGCTACTGGAGCTAGACAGTGTTGTGGGATTTAAACACAAACCATAAGCACAATCATCTCTATTTTATTCTTGTATGTTTTCTCAGTTACTCCAGTGTAACACAGAAGATGGAAAATTAACTCAAGCATTATTAAAGAAATGATACAGAATGAATCAGAAATTATACAGAATGCATCAGAGGAAAATGTATAGTAATGAGATATCATCAGTTCTTAATTGATTAGTCTCTCTGGTCATTGAAGAAGTTTTATGAAGTTCACTGCCACTGTGCAGGAATATAAAATGGATGTGACACAATTCTAATTTTTATCCTACAGGTATATCATGGTACTGATCACAGAACTCACAGAGAAAATGTGCTCAGAAACCTTTCTCAACATTTGGACCAGCTTCTATGAAAGTCATCATGAAGAGTCTTGCAATGTTAGGCAGGTTTAACTCAGGCTTAGTTTGCAAGCTTGTGGAAGATTTCTGATTTTTTTGCTTTAAAGTAATGTAGATTAAAACATCATTGTCCTTTTCAGCAAATCATAACCAGCTACTATTCTGGTGATTTAGGAGAACATCACAGATAAAGGTTAGAATCATAGAATGGTTTGGGTTGGAAGGGACCTTAAAGAACATCTAGTTGTAACCCCCTGCCATGGCCAGGGATACCTTCTACTAGACCATAGTCTAGTAGAAGACTAGATATGTATCCACAACTTCTCTGGGCAACCACTTCCAGCGTGTCTCACCACCCTGACAATAAAGAATTTCTTCGTAGTATCTAAGCTAAATTTCTCCTCTTTCAGTTTTAAATTACTCATTCCTGTTACCCCTCATCCTATTGCTGCACTCCCTGATAAAGAGTCCCTCCCTATCTTTCCTGTAGGCCCCCTTCAGATACTGGAAGGCTGCTATAAGGTTTCCCCAGAGCCTTCTCTTCTCCAGGATGAACAATCCCAACTTCTCAGCCTGTCTTCATAGAAGAGGTGCTCTAGCCTGCCGATCATCTTCATGGCTCTCCTCTGGACCCATTCCAACAGGTCCATGTCCTCCTTATGTTGGGTGCCCCAGAGCTGGATGCAATACTCCATGCGGGGTCTCACAAGAGTGGAGCAGAGGGGCAAAATCACCTCCCTTGACCTGCTGGCCACACTTCTTTTGATGCAGCCTGGATATGGTTCCTGGACACCAGGCCTCACAGACAAATTACAAGAGCATCAGAGGGTATTCTGAAGTTTAGCTATTCTATTTTATTTTAAGGTGTAAATGTTAAATAAACAATCAAGTCATTTACATGTAAATTTTGTGTGTGTGTGTGTTTGTAAGAATCAATTTCTCATGTTACTAGCTTTTTATTATTCTCTGTCCTAGTGAGTCATCATAAGGGTCTTTGCCTCTCTAATCCTAAATACCTGAAAGTGACATTTTCAGCCAGCATTTAGTAGTGATGCTGATTATCTCCTTAGTGTTGTCTTGCACTTCAGAGCCTTTGTAAAGATCCTTTTAAACATTGCCAGAGACCAGCTTATCAAGATTTACTCTGCTTACATAAAAATAGGTGAAACACCTGACCTTATGATAACTGGGGCTAGATCAAGATTCCTGAAACGGGGCTCGAAACAAGGGTTATTGGATGTGCAGGCTATGTAGATTGAGACTTTTGAAGCCCAGTCATGTGCGTTTCTCTGCCTTTTCCATTTTCCAATGACTTGAATTGTATATCGTGAGTGTTTGCCTCTTCTCCCTGCCCATTCAATGCCTTGTTTGTGAAGCAGGGGCAGTGGTGCAAGAGGTCATTAGTTCTGGGACCCATAGGCATTTTATGTTATAATGAATATGAATAATATTGCACTTTATTCCTCCTGTGTTCTCCAGTCAAGGTGGTTTCAAGTGTGGGAGAGGAGGCTTATTATTGCTTGGTTTCCTTTTGAACCTAAGAGAGCAGTTGTTAAAAATGCTTAACAGAAATACTGGAAAACAACTGACTGCTCCCCAGTATCCCATTTTATGTGCTGGACAATTTTAAATCAATTGTCAAAAAAAAGATTTTTGTTAACGTTATTTGCTAGTATTCTTGTGCCCAATTTGAATAAATTGAGTAGAAATGCCTCTGTAATTTCTTGGAGAATCCATAGCTGTTACCACAGAAAGCCAAAGGACCTATCAGTAGCCACAACCCTACTAGAGCAAGAGAATGTTTTCTGCTTAGATGACTAAAGAATTTGCTCATAAGACTTTTAAAAAGTTCCATGGGCGTGGAGTAGGGAAAAATTAAATTCTGCCAGGAAGCATACAGTGTAAACTCAGCTGAAAGAGAACTGGAGCAGTAACTGTATATTTTGTGGACTTTAAGGTCCATTCTTGTAAAAGGACATAAAATACTTTGAGCATCAAACCCAAACCTTCACAGTACATTTGAAGGGAACAAATCGTTTTGTCCCATGATTTACATGTTAAAAAGCAGATGTACAGGAGAGTGGAAGTATATGCCTGAGATGGGTACTGTTCAGTTTGCAAAGAGTTGGGTAAATAACCTTTTATTCTGTTACAGTCAGGGTAAAAAGGGCCATCTTGGCATTTCATAAATGGAAGTTAAATTTTTCTGTGCCTGCCTGGAAGAATCAAGATCAGAGAGGATTATGAAACAGAAATTATAAGGGTTCACAACAATTGAGAAAAACTCGGGAAACAGAAGGGATCAACTGAAAATATCTTGCTGGTTGATTGTTTTTAAACTTCAAATACGGCTTAAACTGGAATTTTTATCAACTGTACAGAGTTCATACACTTCAGCATTTACAACAAGCTGCTACTGTGCTTTCTGAAAAGAAAAACTTGAAAACAAGAGCTTTGCACTTGAAAGCATGCCCTTGGGAAAGAACAAGACCACTGAAGTTTTGAATTGACCTCTGAAGTTTTTTAGGTTTTAGCATCAGTGAAACTTATTCTTTTGAAAAACTTTCAAGTCCAGGATATATTTCCTTTTTTGTTTAATATGCTTTAATTCCTAATAAAGGTAGTTCCAGCAAATACTAAAATCCTGTCGTCCTTGTACATTGCTCTGCTGCTTCCTCCTATGGAACTTTCTGTAATGCTCTTCTGCTGGAAAATTGGGCTTTGAAACTGTAAACTTTTTTTTAACTTTCATAACAATCTTTCTGTTGGATAGGACTGAACCCTGTGCGCATGAAACTTGCTATGCCGGAATGGGTATTCTAGAATTCTAGTTCTCTGGGTTGGTCACAGAGTAAAACGCACCTGTTTTACCAGGCTTTTGTTGCTGTGGTCACTGTGAGCAGAGCAACTTAGTGGCAGGAAGTATTTAGAGGATTATCCCTGAATTTTGGTTTAATGTGTGAATAGTATAGAGAATTTAATGCATAAATATATTCATTCCACTTCTGATTTTTTTTTTGCACTTGCTTGGTTTGGTTTCTTTATTTGTGTGTGCGTGTATTTACGTATATGCACACAAATATCTCTTTCTTCCACTTAATTTCCCTTAGGAAGACTCTTATGCTGCTTTTCCAAAGGAAATTGCTGATAAACTTAAGGATAGATTCTGATCTGAAATCAAGTTCACTCTACTGGTGACAGAGCATTGTCATGCTTTTTGCTTTTAGTAACTCTATGCCATTCTGCTGATATTAAGAAGATCAAAGAACCAGAGTATACTGAGTTCTGAAAGCTAATAGAAGGGGGAGTGTTTTAGCTACTCTTAAGAATACACACTAAGCAGCAGTACTAGTTTTAGGCTTGGTTCTTTATTATCCTATATATGGAATAGTGCTCCACCTTTTGGAGCTAGTTCATGCCTTTCTTGTATTCCTTTTTTTTTTTTTCTTTAGATACACAGATTACAATATTGTGCTTCCATTGACCTGTAGTCAGTGATCCTTCTTTTGGCATGTCACTGTGGAGCAGAAAATTAGTCCCTGATGCCCTATTAAAAATTAAAATGGAGTAAAGCCTTTCTTCCAAAAACTGATTTAGAAGTAACTTCTGAAACTTTTACAAATCCAGTAAACGAAGGGGAAAACCACAAAATGTTTCATGTGAAAATAAAAACTCTCTGTGGAGTGCTGAAAGCAAAAATGAAACCTGAAGATAACCATGAGGCATTTATTATGATTCAGAATGGTTTACTGGAGTTTGGGCACCATTTCAGATGATGAGCCTGTTTGTTGTTTTTATATTTGGACTTCATTGAATGCATTTAATTAAATCTATTGTAAATCTCTTTTATTCCCAGGGGAGCAGTTAATGTAATCTGGATGTTTGCTTATAAAAAATATTAACCAACAGTTCCTGCACTAATTTTAATCACAGTTTATTTTTAGACCCTAGTGAAGTGTGTTTTGTCAGTTTGGTTTATTGTGCAAACTCCTTGGGGCAATGACTTTTTGTCTTTGTTTGTGTCCTATGTAGAAGAAAGCATATATTCATTGCTGCTGTGTTTAAACAAAAAAAAAATAAGAAAACATAAGTAGAGAAGTGCTGTTGGAAGTTTTTTTTTTTTTTTATGCTGACTTTTATGAGGAAGAAATAAATGTAGCTATAAGGCTTGACAGTATACTTTGAGACAATTTTTTTAAGCTGAAATTTTCTTTTAACCTTCTGGCTTTTGACTGTTAAGATCTCTCAAGTTTTCCAAGTAGTTTGTTTGTTCTCTCTTGCCTCTTAGGCTGCCAACAGGACAGGTGATCAAGGTGTTTAATGGAACAAGAATAAAAATTAGCAAATGTTAGTGGTAAAATTAGGAAATAATAAGCCTACAAGGAGGCAGAAATTAAGAAAATAACATGGGCCTTAGATAATGTACTGAGGTTAATGTACTATAGATACAGGCAATAATTTATAACAAAAACTGGAAGAACATGCTGTATATGTACTGTGAACAAATTTTGCTTTGAAAAAAGTGTACCTATGAGTAAAGAGTAAATAATTGGCAGTGTTTACTGTGCGTTCTGCATTCCAAAGTTAAATTAAACACATTAGGTAGTAAGATGCATAGCGCTTTGCATAGAACTGCCATTTCTTTGTCTTGTATCAGCCATTTCCTAAGAGAAGGCTGTAAAAGATCATTAAAGCTATATGGAGTCTACCATTTTTTTATTTAAGTTCTTCTTTACTGGTAAACAATTCTTGATTAATCATGAATTTATTTACCCACCGAAAATTCTTATGATAGCTTATGCTGATGGAATTTGAAAATATCCTTTTTTGAGGAATGCTTGCCATTTGTTAGTGCTGCAGGTTATGGACATTCAATTGTCTTCTTGCCTTTTCAGAAAGGGCTGTAAAGCACAGCCAAACTAGAACCAATGTGTCTTCTGCTCTATTACTCACTTTTCAGAACTATGCATTTTTGAAAATATGCATGTCTGTAGTTCATACCATCCAAACTGATCGCTGATTTTTTTTTGAATGCTGTATGAGATAAGTAATTATGTGTCTCAGTGTTGTCTAAAAAGTAGTCATCTAAAATCAGCAGTAAGGAGAAAATATTGTTGTTTATCTGACCTTATTTAGCTGATGAGGAGAGATGGGGATTGGTATTAATTACTCAGTCTACAAGTGAATGTGCAGAAAATTCCAGCTGTGAATGGCCAGTCAGTATGCTTTAAATTCTCAGTGTACAAGGGCCCTGTTTTAAAAAGTGGGTGTATGATCTTCATACTGTAAAGCTGTCATAGTGAAAATGGATTATGATGGTTCCTGCAGACCAAAATGCAGATTATATATACTGGGGAAAGATCATTGTGTGTACTTGAATTAGATGCTCAGTTAGCTTCAGTTAATATGATGTTTATTTAGCTCCTGGAAAAATGTTTGGTTTGGATCCCTTCAAGACTTGCAGATTGAATAACAGTAAATGAAATAATTTAGTTTGAAATGATATGATATGATTAGATATGATGCAAAACCACATTTATCTTGGAAAATAGAAGTACAGTAGGAGTATATGTAAAAATCTGAGAAAATGTTTAGTGCTGTGCAAGAAATATCCATCCTATTCAGCAGAGTACTGTAGCCTGATGCTCACAAGTCAATGTCTTTGTTGTGCCATTGAACACAGAGAGGCACAGTTCCTTAAAGGTTTATGCTATACACCAACAGAACTTAATTTGTTGTTCAATTGAGGATCTCCTCCTCCTCTTTTTGCTTACATTACCTGAGAGGGCAGTAAATCTAAAGCAAACGGAAGACAACATAGTATAACATGGCACCTCATCAGCTGATAGAATTCACTGCAGGAAGTAGCCTCCAAGTCGAATGCTTATAGTGGTTTTTATGACTACTAATAACAGCTGTAGCTATGCAAACTAAGGTAATAAGGTAATCAAACCTCTGCCTTAAATCATTAACCTTCAGGGCTAGGAAGGAACTGTTTCTGTCCACCTGGTGGTTTCATTTGAGGGCTCTTCTGGTACCTTTTGAATTCTTTTCATGTATTTTTGTTAAAAATGATAGTTGTTGCTGTCATAAAATAATTTCAAAATCTCACCAGGACAATTTTTTATTAAGGCAAAAGACGGGTGTTTGTGTATTGTGGCAGAGGTTAGAAAGACCACCTTGTTAAATTTACAGAGGAGTCACTCCTGCTGATGCATAGCTTCTGCAGAACTGCCTGTGGATATATATTTATATTCCCCCCCCCCCCCCCCCCCCCCCCCCCCCCNNGGATTAATTTTTTTTTTCCCCCCCCCCCCCCCCCCGTTAGCAACTGCATACTGACTTCCCTGGAAATTACAGTAATTCATGTCATCTTCTGTTAGCACTGATAACTGAAATTAGCTACTGCTACATCTCCATGGAGGAAAGAAGGAACACCTGCAAGGGACTATTGATAGCAAGGACAGAAAAGGAAAAGGCAGACACACAAAGCCAAAGAGCACCACAATTCAGCATGACTGTTACATTGTGAGATGGTGGATTAGGTCATGGTTTGTGCAGTTCACTGTAGAGGTGGAATTTTGTAGTGTGGAAGTTGAGGCTAAGTGCTGTTTCCCTGTGGGGAAAAAATTAACATGATATTATTATGCTTTTTGACTTGAGAGATTGGCTGGTGTTGAGGCCTTGCAAGGTATTTGTATTAAAAGGATATGCTGTTGACTTCTGAAGAATTTATCAACGTCTTTCCTTGTGAGAATGAAACTGGAGCATCTCATAGGCAAGTGTAAGGCTCACAGTTCTGAGGCTTTTTGAGATGGAATTCAGGCCCCTAAAAGTGTATTTCCTGCAACACTGCTCTGTTGGTACATCTTTTGTTTTCACTTCTGCACGTATTCAGTACATTTTTTTTTTTTTGGCCAAGTAATAGCCAATACCCCACATTTACACTTACCCCCAGTGAACCCTTCTGAACATATGGTATAACTTTTAACCATATCTGTATTCAACTTTGCATAATGGCTCCTATTTTGGCTACCCTAGCCTAATCTGAGTGTTAGGACTCAGACACGTAGTCAGCTTGATCACTTCTTAGCAAGCTTACTAATACATGGTAACTGTGAATATATGTTCATAGTTCACAGCAAATTCAAGATAATTTGACTTGGTTTCCTTGACTTAGTTCTAGAAAAGTGACTATAAGAGAAATAATTATTACCTTGCATTTGCTGGAGGCTATATGTGTATATGTGGACAGCTCTTATGATTCAGCACAGGAACTTATTTCTGTGCCTGAGCCCTCATAACCTCATATGATGTCAACATTTGGAAAGCAAACTGGCTGCAATACAGCATTGCAAATGATGAGTTAAATGACTCACCTGAATATGTTCAAATTCAGTGATATTAATTTCATTGTGAGCATTTAAGCGGATATAAACATGTTAAGAACTAAATTTCCTGTGGAAGGCTAGGTACTTTGCAGATCTAAATGCTTCCTGTGGAATCAAGTCAAAGCACTACAGATGCTTGCTTCTTCATGAATGAGACAAAATGCTCTTTTTAAGATGAGAGATCTTACTGGAATGCAGGTAATACATTGGAACATGTGTCGTAGCATTGGTTAAGCTAAACTTGAAATGGAGGGAAGGAATGCATCGACTTAACAACTAGACACTAAGACCATATTAATTTTTTAAAAGCTTTCTTTGTTGCCCACATATATCAGTGGATTTTCAGAAGAGCTGAGAGTACTTGGAAATTTAAACCTGTCTTGACAGATACAAATTTAACAAAGCATTCAAATGTGCTCCTTAAGTTTTATTCCACTAAAGTCTGAATCAGGATATACAAGACTCTACTCAGAGTCCTTTCAGAAGATGAATTTTTAATATTTCATTGAGGCAGCAAAAGAGAGAGCTGAGTAAGCAGTACTACTAATCATTAGCATCAGAGATTAACTTATTTAATCAGTTTTAAAAAATGTACTTTGTGTGAAGATGAGTTAGGAAAGTGTATGGAAGAGAATACTACAGAATCTTCAAACTTAAAATATTTGAGTTGAGAAAAGTTGACAGAGACCAAGAAATCTACATTTACAGGCTTCTATATTGCCTGGTTGAAAATACGCCTGGCTTCTAAATGGATTAATTCTTCTCTTCAAGAAGCTCTTTTATGTTTGCTCATGCCTCTTGCAAGGTTCAAGTCCTGGTTCCTCCCTTTATAAGGCACATTACTAATAGTCTTATGACCTAACAGACAGAGAAGACAACTTGTTTCATTGTGGTTTCTGCAAGCACTAATATAACTAAATCTTTGGCAGCAGTTTATTGAAAAGCTACTACAATTTCTTTCTGATGGGGAAGCAGCTGGAATGGTAGCAGTTTCTAAGTAGATTCAAGGCATTTGATAGATCCTTGGGGGTCAAACCCATGCACGTTTCCATGAGCAGCTGGGTAGGAGACCCACCAGATATGTACTGATCTTGCCTGCCAAAAAGGTCAGATCATGAGGTCATTATGTGTGTGGATTGTATTTATATTATGCCACACTCTTATGCAATAATCATTACAGGAATCTCTAAGCCTGCCTGATTTTTGTTCATCCTGGAAATGAAGTAGTTCTGTCTCCTCATGTTTTCAGGGTAGGATTTGGCCATGTGTCTTTTAAATAAAGCCTAACAATCCAGTTCATACACCTGTGTGTGGAAAAATAATGTTTTTTATTGCTTACTTTCTTGCTAGGTATAGAACAAGGTTGCTTTCTGGGTCAATAATGCCATTTAAGTTAAGCCCATGTGCTGACACACTCTGGTAGCTTCTAGAGCTGTTCTTGTCAACTGACAAGTGAAAGGTCAGTGGCTTACAGATTGCTGTTTGTGATAAGGGAATAGGTTTGGTAAGATTTGAACTTCTTATGATGTCTTGACATTGCTGGTAGGTTAGTAATTGATCAGAGAAATGAAAGTTTCTATTACTCCTGCACATAGTGAACTAGAAAGTCTTGTGCCTCAGCTTCAAAAGTGCAGTCGCTTCACTTAGCTGCTGCCCTGTGTGTACAGTGAGGAAGAAGTCAGATGTGCTCATCTTTCATGATCGGCACACACTCTTCATTGTTGCACTAGTTATTTTAGCACAATTAGCCTGGCTGCTGAGGTCTTAAAAGGTGGCTGATGGAACAGGAGATTACGGTACGGTTGGTGAATCTGGATGTATGAAATCAACTTTGAGCCACACAAAAGAAAGTCCTTTTCTCTTGTAAAATGCTGCTAATCTGTTAGCAAATAAGTCATTAATTTCCAGTTTCACAGGTCTATAATGCAGCAGCAGGTAGGGGCAACCTCAGCCTTCCCATAGATTGCCATGTTAGTCTTGTCCTCTTGATGAGAAATAAAGCAGTTTTATCGTGTTGCTGCACAGAATCTTTTTGCGTTGCTGAAATCCCTGGAGACACAAAAGCAAGACCAGGACCTCTCTTTGCTTGCTGCTGTTCCAATTTTTCATTTGCAGAGTAAGTATGGGAATATGGCAGCTGTGAAACCTTGCATTGCTGTTTTGTCCACAGAGAATTGGTTGGTGGAGCTTTATGAATGAGAGGTCTATTTGGGTCTAGCTGATGGTGCTTTACGACTTTACTCACAAGGAATAGTTCACAGCATTGTGGAGGTCTGCCTGTTGGGGAGTCTGCTTCTCTGGGGGAGCTCTGGGGTATGGAGAGTGAGCAGATTTACATCCCAGGATGGTTGTCCTGCCTGTGGGTTACTTGGGGAGGAATAGGAGACGCTGGCATGATCCTGAACGGACATCAGAACACACTGGGGGTATTGAGGAAGCTGGGTTGTGATAACTATTTTGCTTTTGTAACAATGTAGAGGCCTTGCCTTTCTGAAAATAGTTTGATAACAAAGTGATAGTCGATAAATAAGATTTGCAAGCTATGTCACTCAGACTATAGGAGCACTGCAGACTAGAACCTGTGGCTTCTGTAGAAGGATTGTATTCACTTGAGGTAGGTATTTGCTGTCTTGAATACTTCAGATCATGTTATTTCCCCTCCTCTATTTTTTTTCCCTCTGTTTGCTATTCTGCTTAATAAATATACCAGTACAAAGTAAGCAAGAGAGAAGCAGGCTTGGTTAATAGTATTTCAGACTCAATATACTGTTTCCTTTTGATGTAGGTAGAGTACTAACTATTCCTTCCCTGAATTACTTAGTTCAGGAGGGCACTGGCAAATTAAGAAAAGTGAATTCATTGCTAAGACAGGTCAAAATGAGCCTTTATCTCTCATGTCTCAGTGGTGGAGGTTGCTTGGGAATGTGCATCAGCTTATATTTACTATGTTATGGTCTATATGGGAATTTGCTGATCAAGTGAATGAACCATTTTTATAGGCTTAATAGTCCAGATTTCCTGTTTTATAATAAAGTTTTCATTATTGTCAATGCAATTCTTATTCAATATTGTTTTTTAGGAGCGTGCACTCAAGAAGTAACACAGATTTTCAAGCAGTACTGTTGCACTGTATGTTTTGGTTTTATTTGTTTGGGTTTTTTTTTTGCTTTGCTTTTCAGTTCAAAAGCTAGAGCAAGAACATGAATTGAGTGAATGAGTTGAAAGAGGGAGAATACTGGATGGTTGAGAAAATAGTGTCATTATTTACAGTGGACAATACATAATAAATAAAATTCAATTATACTCTTGTAAGGCAGAACTCTTAAGAGGAAGAATTAGAGGAAAATGTCTTTCAGTAGAGAACTCTATTATTATTTGGTTGTCTGATCAACCTCTAAGTAGCTGATCTTACGACATTCAGTGATTTGTTGCAAAATATTTCATTTAATGGTATGGGCTCTTGAGCGTGAGATGGAACTAACTGTATCATAGCAGTTTTGATGGGAGGTTGTGCCCATGTCTGTGCAAACAGGGATTTCATCTGTGCTAAGGAGTGCAGCGAATCTGTGTTAAATAGCTATCTTTTATATAGAGGAACATGGGAGGTGGTTGCAACAGTCAAAGGTCGTTTTTTTTTGGGCTGCAGGAAGCTGGAGGTTGCAATTAAGCTCTCGGTTCTGTTATGGTAACTAAGTAATGTTTAAGTAAAAGTAGTTTATGTTAAGTACACTCTGACTCTTCCTTGTTAAATGCAAAACATAATCAGCATTCTTGCCATCCCAGTGATTCCCTCTTTGAAAAACCTCTCTTTCCAAGGTGCACTGTTTTGTCTCCAGACACAAAATCTGTGCCGTTATGGTAACCCCTTCTGCTAGATCAATGTTTCAGATTTTGTGTGTAAATTTGAATAAAGCAGGAGCAAAGCTTAGCCAAGGATCCTCTCCAGGGTGTCAGTATTCACAATGAATAGTGAGTTGCCTTTGCTAAGCAGTGTTTGGTATACACTCTACATTCAAGAGAAACGGAATGTAACAGGTGTTATGCTTGTCCTTTTCCAGTGTGTTCTTCATAGAACACATTCTTTTGACAGGAAAGGACTATCAGGAATTGCTGTCTTGCTCACACAGTGTCTGTGTCAGTGGTTGCAGTGATCTCGAGCTATAGGAGCTTATTATTCTGCTATGAGAGAAAAAGGTCATAATCAAATGGCAAGATGCTGTAAGACTATGCCAGTGCCCTTAGCTACAGGAACTTGCAACGGTTTCAAAATTATTTTTTCTAAAGGTGGATTTTGTCCTGAATAGTTCCTTAAATGTCACCTCTGTTGTGAGTGATTTGTGACAGATGTGGAGTATGTCCTTGGTACTCCATGGTGTATTAAAAATGACTGATTCAGCAAATCTTCAATACTTTCAATTGTTCTGGTTGGACAGTGTAATTGTTCCTTTTTGCCCTGTGAAGGATGTGTTAAAATTAATTTCATACTTGTGTAGGCAGCACAAGATTCCTCTACCATTCTGCCCCCCAAACCCCACTGCAGTTTACTGGTAGTTCAGTAAACTCTCTATTTACCTCAAAGCATTTGAAGCTGTATTTGGCAATGCTAATTGCAACTTACTTGTTAAGTATTTCCCTTTCCTATTTTCACATGCTAACCTCTCCCAACAACACCCTAAAATTATGAAATTGAAGTAGAGCAAATGTCAAATTGTCTATGTTTCTCTTTTTTTCTCTTTGGCAGTGAGCACAGTGAGTCCTAGCTGTGACACTGTCCTTTGAATGCTACTATACATAAACTTAGGCTGCACTTTTTTGTCACTACACAGAACTTTGTGCAGAACTTCCATGTTAGGCAAAATGGATGAAGTCAGATAAAATAGCCAAATTGTAGGAAGAGGATGTACTACTTATTGATACGTTCCCTTGTTGAGAAATGCCTTCTCTAGAACTCCAGTATTTCCTTCATTAACCTTCTGTCACCTCCATCCATGCTTGTTTTCTGATGCTGCTTCCTCTAGGCAAGTTGCTGTATTTCCACGGAGATTTGTAGTGGCTGGGAAGCTGGTGGTTTACTGAAGACTTAAGATTTTTATCTTGTTCTGCAATCTGTCACATCAGATAATAAACTCTTATATGCTAAAGAAAGTGGAAGAATGTTTTCAGTTTTCCAAATTAATTTGTAAATTAGAGTTCTTGCCTCAACCTGTAAGATTTAGTAGGAGTAGTTCAAACCCAGGAAAAATGTTCACTTGGTTCTTGGGAAAGATTTAATATTCTATACATGTGTCAGAAGAAAAACACATGTGAATGATACACTGTGAAATGCCTTTCCGATGCTTATTTCGTCACTCCCATAGACCAGAAACCATGCTTCTTGAGATGAAGAAGAATAATAACTTTATCTGATTGTGATTCAGAGTAAACTGATGAGCCAAAAGCAGTTGGGCAGAAGGTAAAAAGATTAATTTCTTTGAAGAACTGGAATACTTGATCGTTTGTAATAGAAAACTTGAAATGAAGCAGGTTTCTAAGAATTTATGATGGTTTTGGTGTCCTAAAGTCTTTGAGAGAGGTAACCGTTAGAGCTTCCCTCAACTCATCTTTTAAAGGGGGATGTATAAGAAGAATCTTTTTGTTGGTTAATGTAGCCGTTTGCTGTGTAAAATAAACCTGGAAGTAATTTCAGCAGTATTTATTGGGCAGAAAATTCAGTGCTTTACTGAATCAAGAGCAGATTGCCAAAGAAGTCATTCATGACCTTGTGTATGTTTATGAAAGAGAGCTTTCTACCTTTAGTTTTTTCTTGCTAGTGAGTTTCTCTCCTGAGATTAGGAACTCTGAGCACTGAGGATTACTTTATAGTGATTTTGGACACAGATTTCTATCTTGAATTGGACTTCTGACATGGATACATCTCATGTATTTCTATGCATCCAGTTCATTCATCAGTCATTGACATTAATTAGATTTTGGGGTTGTTCCTGAATGCTTCACTACTTCCAGATTGAAGGATGTTTCACATCTTTCATGAATGCTAACTTAGATTTGTACAAAAATTTCAGTTGTGAATCCTCAGTAGAAGCTTTAGAAACATTAATGAGCTTGGCTGTAAGGCGCCCTTATGTAAATATAATTAACCTCATTCTGAATCATGGCAAGTCTTATAGACAGAGTGACCTGGAATGGGAAGAGAACCTAGCCTGGCTGACACCTGTGGTTTAACTGCAGGGCCATCTTTTTGCTATGAAGTAGAGAATTTAAATCATGGCTTATCTCCAGCTCTTGCTGTATACTGTCAGAAAGCAGGGAAAGAGGAGGTTAATGGATGCCTTGCTTTTATGAGACAGGATTAAAAAATGGGGCCTTGGGAGGGACATCTGTCTTATTCCATGTGCACTTAAAAGGTTTTTATTGAGGCATGAAAGGTTGCATTGTTCCATGCTTTGTCTTTTTGTTGCTTGTCCAGGCAGTGATGTGCTGCCAACAATTCAATAAAGGATTTTCTCAAAATATATCCTATTAACTAATCTTAAACCTCATATTTATGCTATATGGGTACTCACAAAAGAGAAGGGAAAAATAATCAAGGAATCTATTCCTCTTTTCCCTATTAAATCCAGAATTGATATCAGGTGAGACAAACAGTGACACTGAAGAGACAGACTTATGTGAACTGTACTTGACAGGCATACATTATTGGGGGGGCAGGAAGGCAAAAAAGAAAATGAAAAAGACTGAGTTTGTTAATGTTCATGTTCAAAGTGTGACTTTTCAACTACACTTTGAACTGGGATGGGGCAAAAAAAATAATTTCTCTAAGAGCTATGAGCTCTAAGAACATAGATTTTTCTATGATTATTTTTTCCTTAAATGCTTGATATATCCTGGGTGTATTTACTCAAGTTTGTTTATGTGTGAACTTCAGCGACCAGTGTCAGAGGAGATGGATAATTTGGTACTGTGACTGGAGGACAAAGTGAATGAGATGGAAAGATTAACTTCAAAGCCCACTCTTCAGTTTGGTAAAATAGGAGTAGGAAGATGATCAGAGGGATGGAGCGCCTCTCCTATGATGACAGACTGAGAGAGCTGGGGTTGTTCAGCCTGGAGAAGAGAAGGCTCCAGGGAGACCTTAGAGCAGCCTTCCAGTATCTGAAGGGAGCCTACAGAAGAGTCAGAGAGAGGGACACTTTATCAGGAAGTGCAATGATAGGACAAGGAGTAATGGTTTTAAATTGGAAGAGGGGAGATTTAGATTAGACACCAAAAATAAATTCTTTACAGTGAGGGTGGTGAGACACTCTAACAGATTGCCCAGGGAAGCTGTGGATGCCCCATCCCTGGAGGTGTTCAAGGTCAGGCTGGATGGGGCTTTGAGCAACCTGGTCTAGTGGAAGGTGTCCCTGCCCATGGCAGGGGGGTTGGAACTTGAAGATCTTTAAGGTCACTTCCAACTCTAACCATTCTATGATAATAATTTAAATTAATTCTCACTCTCCAATCTATGAGGGAAAACAAGGAAATGGTGACTTACAGTCAGTAGCCTCTGGATATGTGAATTATCTGTATTTCTTTCTGCCCATTACTTTATGTGTATGTATTGAATTCTGGGAATAATTGAGGACTTACTAGTCAAATAATGTTGGCATGTGTCTAGTAAGGTACTCAGCATGTGAATTGCCCCAGATATACAAATTTGTGGAGTATAAACAGTACTGTAATAAGTACTAGACGCAAAAGTGAGTCCCAAGCTGGCCCAGAATTTGTCATAGCACTGTCTTTGCCCTTCGTCTGTACTGTCTGTCTGACCAAAGGGACAATTCTGTGCTTAAATATCAAGTTCTAGTTTGTCCTGTTCCTAAGGAAACCTCAAGCAGAAGATCAGGTTTTGTTTGAACTAGTTCTGGTTGAGGTTATGAGTGTTGCACTATCACAAGGTATTTTTGTGGGCTTTGAACTGTATAACATCAAGTGGTGTTGCAGGCTTCTCAGATAAGGAACAGTAAAATGTTTGAAATTCAGGGAAATATTTCAGCTTTCATTACTTCTGGAGACATTTCGTTGTTGAAAAATCACACTTTGTCAGACAAAGTAAGCAAGTGCTAAAACTGGAAACTGTTAGATTACGAAATACTGGATTGTGGTTTAGGCCAGTTCTTATTTTATCTTAATCTGTCTATGTCTTGCATTTAAGTAAAATAAAGTATGTTCCCATTTTGTTATCCTTGTAATACACTACCAACTAAGAAGTATCTCTGCTGAGGCAAAGTGTAAATCAGTGGAGCTCAAGGACATGCACATTTGGAAGTCTAGTTCTGAGAGAGCTTGTGCTGAGAAATGGATTTTTGCCCAGGAAGTGTGCTGGCATGAGTAAGGAAATCAGGCAGAGGTGCTTGGACCCTTAGGACTGAGAAGGTGCTCAACAAGGCCAGCATGCCCCATTATGAGTGTCTATCCAGGGCAGCTCTGGGAGGGTTCTCTAATGTAGCTGTTTACACTGGAATGCTGCTTTTCACAGATCATACGTCCGTGTCAACAGTAGCTTCCTGTTTCCTGCGACACAGCAAGCTGTGTGCATGAACAGGGAGAGCTGCTACCTCTCTAGCAAGCTCTGGTGGTCAGTACCATACGGATGTTTTGCAACCTGCAACTTGAACAGCTGACTATCCCTGTACTACTAGCACTGCTGTGGAGGACACAGGATAAAATAGCAGTACTACTGAAACTCTACATTTCTATAGAAACAATCCCATTTTGCATTTGTCCATTGTATATGGAATTCCCAAAATTACTTATCTCTCTTCTCTGTCCTATAGTTTGTGCAGTTCTCCACGATTTGCATATATGTTTGATTATTTGCAGCTTCTTATTAAGTTCCTTTGCATTTTACTATAAGAAAACCATGTCCTAAGTACACGCTTTATAAGATCTTCATCCCCATATATTAAAAAGTATTAACATTCCATTTTTTGACTAATATCTATTTATCTCTGAGTGCATAGGTGAGAGGGAATGGCTTATATTTATATCTTTCTAAAAGAATCTCATGTCTCTGGTGAGTATTTGATTGTTTTGGAGTGCTTTTATTTAAGAACTACTTATTCAAAAGCTCATGAACCAAGCATCTAATCAGCTGTTGAGGAAGCTTGACAATAATACCTTTTAGGAAATGTCCACAGTCAGTTTGAGGCTTTTTATTGCTCTGTTTTCCCTGTGCTGTTCTCATTAATAGGACTTGTGGATATGGGCATGAATCACCTGAAAGTCTTTGTAATCACAGAAATGATTTAGTTACTGTTTTTGAGCCCATGTTATGATAGATGTTTTCTGGGTGTCCCAAACATACAGGCATGCAAATTCTTCCTGTTTTGCAGCTGGCTGCGATGCCTTTCTCAAGCCTCACCATCTGGCAACTTCACAACTTGCAGCGGACACCAATAGAAATGTGCTGCACTGGTGGTGGAAATTCATATTTGGAGATGGAAATCTTTATTTGGTAGAAGATGGGGAGGTCATGATTGCAGTTGAGATAAATTGATGAGTTAACTTAACCACTGTCAGGTTGCCATGGAAGTGAGTAGCACTTCCTGCTGACAGCAATGGCAATTGATTAATGATGGTCCATCCCTGACTACAGGTATATGAATTTGATGGACTGAGAGGTTAGGTATATAAGCGTTCTCTGCTTTGAAGGGAGAGCTTTTAAATCTATGTGCTTAGCAGTTTTAGACATGGTAGGAGATAAAATTGGTTTCAGGACAATTTGAGGGCATAGGGCAAAATCTCGTGCTGCAAATATGAATATATGAGTTAGCAAAATTTATGGAAGATTTGAGAAAATTATTGTTTAGTGTATTCAAGTATATTGGATGCCCCAGTGGACATAAATAGGTTAGCAGAACACTGAAGAACAAAGGTCTATTTGCTTGCTTGTGGAAATGTAGGGAAGTATTCTGGCAGCAAGTCTAAATTCATATGTTTAACAGCAGTATGAGATTATTTAAGTCCAGGATTTCATCTATAGCCTTCTGAGAGCTCTGCTCATTCAATATAGTGAATCAGTAAATTAGAAAGCTGTCAGTGTATAACTGACGATAGGGGGATTTTCAGCAAGTTTACTGGTTCCTCATAAAATATAGTGGCTAGTTTAGCATCCTTGTTCTTGAAGTGCTACAGTTGATTGGCCTAAAATTTATGTAAAATAAGGATGAAGTCTTAGATTATCTTCCTAGCTGTAATAGAATGGTAACAATTCTCTATAAAGGAAACAGGTGGATTGCCAGTGTAAAAAATGTTGTCATATCACATGTCTTTTCCCCTCCCAAATGCAAACCACACTTCTTCAACTTTGCCTTTAATAACTTAAATGTTTAACTACTCAAAGATTGAGCAGAAAATTAACTACAGGATGATCACAAATACTTTTTTTGATATGCCTCACAAAGATGTTCTGGTACTGTGGTGATAAGGGTAGGCGTTATAACTGAAATTGAACAGGTGAGAGACTGATTCTTGTAAACTTTTTGCAGGGGGAAGGAAGCAATGCCATGGATGATTGCAACTAATAATTTGGGAGGGTGCTTTTTAGTCATATGTTGCAGTTCTGTGATGCTCACAAAAGCTATTTGTGATTGAAATGAGCAGAGGAGGAAAGGGAAGTTGTTAGGAATTACATATAGTACAGTACATTGTAGTATTGTAAAGTCATGCAGAAGTAATAGTCAGGAAACTGAAATAAATTTTGAGAAGGTACTTCAATAGGGCTGACCCAGTTTTCTTTTAAGTCTATAAAGATCTTTCACTTAATTTGAGGAGAGCTGGGTCAAGTCTGGTTGAGCACCATTTCTTTTCCCAGGCAATGAAAAGCTGAGATGAGGCTTCCTAATAGGGGAAAAAAATGTGAAATGGGCCGTCAGAAGAATGAAACCATGGGATGTTTAAAACCTTTTAAGAAGCCAATGAAAATGAGTGGTAATGATCTCAATTTTACAGAGATGATAAATAGTCTAGGATCCCAAGGGACTCCTTCCTATGCTGTTTGTTGGCTTTTCTGGAGAAAGGTCAACAAAAGTACTTAAAACGCTAGTCCTTAATAGGCTTATTTTACAAAGGCTAACAAATATATTTTTTTTTCCCCTGAAGTAAAATATAAATATCTTACACATGTCTAAATTGTCTGTCTTGTGTCCTGAGGTAAAAACAAGCAAAGATTATAGTTTACTTTCTTTTCCATATGAACAGAAAGCCATAGGCATTATTAACATTTCTAGTGATGGGATGAATTTATCCCATTAGTTTTAATGCAGACAAGGTTAGAGCTGAGCCAAAGTACTGTAGATCACCATGACAGAGCAATAAACTTTTTCACAGAGCAAAGACATAGTGAATGAAATACTTATCTTAGTCCATCTGCAACCCTGGTTGCAGAGGCACTTCTGGTTGAGGAGGGGTCAGCTAGTGGGCTTTAGCTGATGACACTTTTGGTTTTTCCTGTCTTCAGATATCGCAGCTTATGACAGAGACTAATCGAGAGGGCCTGACTGAAGCAGCATTGAACCGCTACAATGCAGATAAACCCTCCTTGTACAGCTTCCCTGCTTCCCAGAGCACATACGTTGCCAGTGAAGTATCCACAGGCACCTCAGTCGCAGCATCATTTTTTGCCAGGTAAGAGAGATTTCTTAGATTTTCCTTCTCTGGAAACATAATCTCTTTCAAAGGAGATGATTCCGTAGTGAAGAAGTGGAGTTGGCAGACTATACCACACATGTTGAAACATGGCTATAGATATCTATCACAAACTTGCTGAATTACCATGAAAACATTGTTTAATCCATTTGCATGCATTTGTATGTAAGATGGGGATCATATTTCTACGCTCTTCTATAAAATAGCTTTTTAACTCTTGATTTGGTTTAAAATGTGATTGCATTCCCAGAATAATATGTGATTTAGTGACATTTTTAGAAGGGTGTATCCCTGAATGAAAAGGGATATGAAAAGTAATTTTCTGAGATAGGCAGTTAATTGTACAGCCAACTCGAGGTGGATAGTTCTGTTTTGCAGGCAACTTTCAGGATTCCTATTGATTTTTACTTACATTTCAGGAAATTATCAGTATTTCCACTTCCAGACTGAGAACTTAAGGTTACTGATTTCAGTTTCTATTCTTGTCATGCGGTTGAATTGACCTGAGAGTAGTCTAAATATAGCATCAGAACATCCTTTCTGTTCAATATTTAGCCATTTCAAAAATTCTCAAGATAAAGTTTCATTTTAAAATGTTATGGCTATCTTTATTATTTTGTTAGTAAAACTTGTTTGTTAAATGGGCATAGCAGCTAATAAGCGAAATATGCATTATGAGCAAGAGAAATATTTTTCTGTGCAGAAATATGCCATTTGAAGAACATAATCTTTTTAGCCCACTTGAATCCTTATGTAACTGAAGAAGTTGAAATAATCCTTGTCTTTTAATGTTTTTCAATAATTAGAATATTGGCTTGGAAAGAGTTGTGGAAGTAATAAAATAACGAGAGAACAAGCTAATTTTTCATCACTTCCAATCCAATCTAGTGAGAGATCTGAATTTCAAAATATGGAATTAACTTCTGAATTAATATCTCAAGTATATTCACATTAACTTCCTGCTCTTCAGAGAGGCAACTATTAGTAATTCCAGATGATTATATTTTATTTTAAAGGTAAATGAAAAGCTTATTAAGTTGCTGGACTCTGTAAATTTGGTAAGAAGACATTAATCTCCTGTTTTTCCTCACAAACATGAGGAGTGCATATGTTCAATCACTGTCTCATGATAACTGAATCATATAAAAGCATTAAGAGTAGCATTTTAGAAGACCCAGAGAATGTCGTTTGGGACAGCTCTGCCATTTTTTCTTTACAGATGTGATGCTGCAGTAGCAAAAGTGAATGATGACAGTGGTCTTGATTTGCTGCCCTTTTTTATTTAACTGCAGGCAGTTTAAATTAAAATTGCTGAATGTACTCATATGGTAGTATCTAACCAGATTGCAGATTGGGGTTAGCACATATTTTAGCATGTGTTAGTTTATGAAGATGGCTCAACTAATTTTCTTTATTTTTTCACTGTTCTATTCCTTTGCTGTTAATATATACTCTGCTGAGATGTAGGAAACTAATTAAATTTACTCAAAATCCCTAGTGTAAATCACAGCATTTTAAGTAGAACTTTGTTATTTTCTAGCTGATGGTGTGAGTTCTTGGGTTTGGGCCAGAAGAGTTATGTTTAGGCTGTTTATTTTTAAACTGTATTTAGCAAGACAAAAATGATTGTTTGAGATTGGGCTATAGCATAATTAGATTAATATCACTTATATAAGTCAGCTTTGTTCTGGACTTCAAGTTATTTCATTTGCTGACAGTTCAAGCAGCAAATCCAAGTCAGTTGTTAAATGCTTGACCTTCTAACAAGAAAATCCACAACTTGTTTTCAGAACTCGGATCTCATTAATTTTGGTTTCCATCTTATGTGCCTATTCGCATTTTTGTGAAGTTGGGATAAGAAGTGTATGAACCCACATATGTGTATTATAAAATAAGAAGTAGAAAGCAGCAGTTGTCAAACTCATTAAGAAGGTGCAATGTTTACAATATGAAAGTCATTTGTGCCAGGCTCATGAATTCTAAATTTTTACTTTTTCTGATTTTTAAGTGACATATGGAGTAGTGACTACCAGCTTTGCCTGTTCTTTTTGAATGTGTGTCACACATGATGCTTTCATGGTCAGCAAGTAAAAAATTATTATACAGCCAGGGAAATTTTCTAATGTGAAGATGAAGTTGGAAGTAGAAGAGTAGAAAATATTCTTTTGAAATCTGAATAGTGTGCTACACTATTTCACTCGAAGTTCCCTAACAAGCCAAGCAATACTCATATGAAACTCAGATATAAAACTCATCCATCATCAGGTAAAAAAAACAATTAACTTAAATGCTGTAGTCTGGAGGAAATGTCAAAGCATCCATGGGAACTTTAGGTTGCAGTTACATGAGGAACATAAGTAGTGGAATACTGGGAGCTCGTAATTTTTCTGTTCTCAGGCACTGCTGAGTCCAACAGTGATACTCACTTGACTGGCCTACAGCTGCCATTGAGCTTCAGAGAAGTGTTCATAGTGACTCTCAATCTTTTGAAAAAGACTTACCAGTTGTTTCAATACTTGACTGTTAAGTTTCATGATCTATAGCTGATAGGTTTCCAAGCCAGCTAAAAGGGCTGCAACTTCTGTGAACTGTCATTTGTCATGATTTTGCTGCAAGAGAACTTGTATGTCAGGATTCCCATGAGACAGTAGGTCAATGTTTTAAAGGAACAAATACTGAAAACTGTCCAAAATGATCTGCTGGTGGGCTCTTAAATAGTAGATGAATATGGTATGAATAATTATTTTCTAATGGTGATTCTGACACAGAAACTGAATTCAATTGATTTCACTTTTAATGATAAGCACCAAATTTTACCTTTTTGTTTAGGGCTATCATTCATTTTTTGTCTCAGATATCCTCCAATCCATGCTAATTTAGCATCATCTTCCTTCTTACTAGTACCTATTTGTGATGATAATAATTGATTTAGAGAATGCGAAATAAAGGTAAGATTCTTTACACAAAAAGAATAATTTGCAGAGCATGTTAGGATGCTTACATGAGTTAGCTTTTGCTGCCATTTTGGATCTTTGTCATAAGAAACACTGCATTTTTGGGCCATTGCAGTCTAAAGTGTACTAGCCTTTTGTGGTCCTCCAAGGACAATGTTGGAGTGTGCAACCTCCAGGTAAGAGAGAAGTATATGTCAGTGCTGATGGGGCCAAAGAACTGAGGGAAAGACCTTCTGTCTCTTGTTTTCCTGATATCTCTATGAAGCTCTAACAGGTCAAGGGGCGTTGTACTCAACCTTGCTCCTATCTATGCTGGTTTCTACATAAAGAAAGATTCTTGACTCTGACTTCAGCTTTGGCCTGACTACTCCATGAATAAACCTGCCATTCTGAATACATCTTTTCTTTTGTGACTGGGTTGTAGAGTTTCAACAGTCTCTCCAAGGGTGATACCACAGTGCAAGAACTAGAAGTCAAAACTGAACCAAAGCTTTTCAGTTGTCCTTCCAATGCCTAAAGGTTTTTGGGATCTTGGTACTGTTCTCTGTTTGCCCCGTTGCAGTAAACTTGTTTCCTTGAAGAGGGAGAACTTTTATTGCATCAGGACAAAGGAGAAGCATAAAAGCCCATTTCACTTTGGAACTCAAAAAACACAAAAATGTTTGAAAATTATATGTTTTTAAATGGTAGACTTGAAAGTTGTTTCCTGTTGCTGCTCAGGAATTGCAACAGTGTATCTTGAACAAAAGCCCACCTCAGTCTGATATAGTCATATTTGTGTTAATTGAGCCTAATGGGAAAAATAGGTAATGTTGCAAGGAGCCTGAAAAAATCTGTTCCAGGGATCACTTTTCATTTCTTTATACAGCTTAAACACTAAGCAGGGTCACACAATGCTACCGTTGTAGATGTAGCAAGGCATGTTTTTTAAATGAAATGCTGAAATGTCCAGATTTTTTAAAAACTTCCTTTTTTTGAGACAAATTAAGAATAGAAAACCTTAGCTTTGCTTCATATGTAACTGACATGTAGCTACTCAGCATGGGGTAAGCTCTAGTTATAGTTACCTCCATTCTTGGAAAAAATGCTGGTGACCCTTTCCACACTCATTCCTCATCCCTGTGTGGTTTGGCAGCTAGCAAAGGAGGAGGTGAGGCAGTGCCTCACTGCCAAAGGGTATTAAGAATTTTGTGTTCAAAATGTTGCTGAGTACTCCACAGATTTCCCTTCCACTCCTGAGAATACTTTTCCTTAAAGTCTGTATATGGTTTTAATTTAATCACACCATTTTAAGTTCCTGGTTTGAATTTTTTTGAGATCTGGTGGAAGTTCACAAAAATGGACTTTTCCTGGCATTGCAGCAAAGGTTTTATGGGGATATATGCAGCAAAACCAGGAAAGAAACAGGTTAGAGTGGGTATTCCTGTAGCACAGAGCCCAGCTTTGGCCTGGGAAGTTCCATGGGAGAAAGACTTGATTTGTGCTAGTAGTCCAGCTGTGCCTGGTGTAGCTGAAGCATTGCACTATCAGATGTGGAGCCAGGTCAGGAATCTCCTCTTGATACTCCTGTAACTTGTGCAGGTGCACAGCAGGCTGTGCAGGCACACCCAGGATGTTGGTGCTGCCAAGGCCTCAGAGACCTCTCAGGAAAGCACCTGTGAACATTGTCAGAGAGTGAAAGCTGCTTGTCCCAAGCTCTGTGCCTTTACAGAGAAAGTTCTGTTGAAGTTTTGAATGTTTTTAAATGGTGCGAACTGCAGATGACTCAGAGGATAATGTTTCTTCATGCTGAAGAGTGGTGTACCCAACTGCTTTTTTCAAGCCATTCAGTCATTCCCTGTTTTAGGCACTGCTTGAGGAGTCCTCAATAGTGGTGACCTCAATGTGCCTAAGAGAAAGTTATTTCTGAGACTTAGGTGAAAACATACTTTGGTTTCTTGCTGTCTAAACTATGCAGAACCTAACAGGATTTTCTTTCATGAGCTCAACCAACTAAATTAACAGTTAAATTGTGGTAAGTTTCCCAAACATTTTGAAGAACTATATTTTAACAACTCCAATCAGAATTTCTAGTCTTTTCCCTCATCCTTATCAAATACTGCATAAGAAATATGTAAAAACAAGAACATTAAGATAAAAGATCCATAGACAGTCTTTCAGTAGGAATGCTGGCAGCAAGTTTTAAAACATCTGTAAATCATTTTCATAAATATTGCTATCTTCAAAGCCTGTCTTGGGGCTGATTAGTGGGGGAAATTTCAATCACAATGATCTCAGTCAACCTGAGAGACTGTGAAACAAATATTTGAAATGCGTACTTAGGTTTGAGTTCACAACTTCAGGGGCTGTTTTTTCCTACTTGTTTGACATGCATTAGAAATGTAGGAGATCTGTGTTCATAGTCACTGGTTTTCTGTGCTCTCCATTGCTGTGAGAGCCCTAACTGACAGGCCATTTCTGCATCCTGTTACTGGTGTTATTTCATGTGTATACAGTAAATGTCAATCAAAAGGGAATCTTGACTCTCCTGAAGCCAAAGAAGACTGGCAGGTGGGACATAAAGAATGCTCTTTTCCTGTCGTTCAATGTAAACAAAATAAAAATGTCCTGGCAGGAAAGAGTGTGTGAGCTACATACAAGTATAGCCAGGGCCTAGTGGTGGAGGTAATGATCTAATATGCAACAAAATATCAGGACTTAAGTGGCACACCTAGACAAGGAAAAACAAAGGTATTTGAAGGGTCTTTAATTTTGCATGGTAGGTCTATCTTGGTTCCCAAACAATTTCCAGTGATGTTTTTTTTTTTCAAAGCTGACACATTCCCCATAGCACTTTTGTTTGAATCAGTACATATCTTTTGATTACAAAAAAGTTTAGCAGCAGGATTCCAGACTAGCTCAATTTCTAACAGGAATTGTGTGGGTATGGGTCTGAAACCATGGTTTTTGAATCTTTGGATATTTGTATGCTGCTGTTACTTAAACAAAAACTTGAGAAAGTGTATGCACTTTTAGACCTAGTTTGGAGATCCAGTCTTGATATATTTAATTTGGCATTGGGCTGTACACAGAAATAATTTGGACCTTTATGCCAATTAGATCCACTATATGTTGTCTTTCATTTACATCTTAAAATACAGATAATGGCCCTTGATTTTTAAACGGGATTTTCGGAGTGATCAATAGAGCTATAAAAAGCAATAAACTAGAATCGCCCTCAGATTATCGTAGAATGCTATAGTTGCAGGGGCATGCCCTCTGCTTAGCCTCAAAGCATATAACTGGTAAAAATGATGTAGTATCGAAGTCATCCACTTCAGTTGTACAGGAGTGTTTACCTTAAGTTAACAAATATATTTTTCAGGACTAAGCATGTTTTAAAATTAATTATTTAGAACCATTTAAAGTGAAAGGTTACCATCCAGGAACAATTTATTGACTGTTGAACAGAGAAATTAACATTCCATGTTACTTTGATGTTATGTCGGTATTGAAATAAGCTACACCTGCTTCTGTGCACTGTGCAAGATAAGTGTTTTCTGATCTGCACTTGCCCCACATACAGTATGCTTTGTATCGATGGTAATGTCAATCACTGAATAAAGTTATTCAAATGGGCATCAAGACTTGCAGTTCCTTGTGTAACTATCCTTTCACAGTCTTGAGAAATCTTGATAATTTTTTAAGCTCCTCTTTCCTCCCTTTTTCTTTGGAAAGTTTTGTGGCAATATGTTGTTTCTCCAATTCTGTTGTATGGATATCTGGTTCTGTAAAGCAAAAGACGCATACCATGAAAGTTTTTCTGCTTAAGAGATTATTTTAAAATGGATGTCTTGTCTTCTAAGTATAATTCATTATATTAACTATTTCTAATATATTTTGCCTGAAAAACAGAATATTAAAGTTTTTCTGATTTATGTAAGAATTTGTGGTGTTTAGTTAGAGCTTTTTGTTTCTGTAAATATGCAAGTTCTTTGCATTATTTTCATTTTTACTTTATGTACACAAACGTGTGAATTTGCACTACTTTTTTTTATATAATCAGTTATGTTCAATTTTTAAGTTATAGAAAAATCATCTGCGATTACATTTATATGTGCTTTTCTTTTTTTTTTTTTTTTTTTCCTGACTGCTTATTTTCTTAATTAGAACTCTGAAAATTTATGGTAACTAGGGTCTCTGTTAGTAGTAAGCAAACACTGCCCATCTCTCAGATGCTAGTCAATAATTGATTAATGCAAACACCTATTTAATCTACGTCATGCAATGTACATGCTTTGTAGAAGCTCTAAGTGTTATGTAGCCTCTGTTGAGGTAGGAGGACGTAATTGGCAATAACCTTTGTCTGATGTTTCTGAGATGTTACCATAGCTGAAGGTTTGCAGTTTCTGTTTGTATCTCACTGATTGCTGCTGTTACAGATAAGAAGCTTGAGACTTGTAAATGACTGTGCTGGTCCAATTCTTGTTGTTCATGTCTTAAATGTTGTGTACCAATAAATGCTTTGCATTGTGGGGAAGAATATTGAGCGCTGGTCATATGGAACTGAGGCACTTGTTATTTTACTGGTTTACTAAGGAAGGAGGCAATTTTTCATGAATATGTATTCCTAATTCTCCTATGTGATTTTGAGCATTCAGTGCAAAAGTACCTATATGTGTGGAAGCTGAACTCTTGCTGCTTTCCATACACTATGCTAAAACAGAGGCAACTTCTTTTTTACTTCTACATCTTGTGATTTCCTGCTGATTTCAGCAGATCCCTCAGGGGGAGGTTAACTAAGGATAACTTTGGCCTTCCAATTTCTAAGAGGGCTTTTAGGGTGTCAGAGTACTTGAGCATCTTCTCCCCACTGATTTAGGAAAACTTTAAAGGAACTAAGGCTATTTCTTTTCCTTGGCGCTGCCTTTCCCTGCACCTGACATGTGCATTGAGAAAAATTGCTAACAGCATATGCAGTAATCCCTCAGCACCTGTTTCCAAAGACTCCTGGTGTTTAATCTTGTGTTTTACTCTTAGGGCAGTGGACATAAAAATGGACAGCATTAATCTTCTGACTTCTAGTATAGTTGTGACTACCAACTATAGTATAGGCAATCTCATGTTGATTTACTGTTTTGCATATTTTTTGCTTCCTTTAAACCTTGACATAAGAGTTCTGATTTATAGTGTCTCTATCATGGCTTGCGGAGAGAGAAAGATGAATTGCTGTAGTTGTACTGTCTATAGCAGAAAATTATATGCACCACCAGTTGCTTTTTCCCTCTGCTCTTAACACCATCAAACTAACCTTCACTCAAAGAGATCATAAATCCATAGTAACGAGATTTTTCCTAAACACCTGGAAGTTCAGTGGCAAACTTTTTATTCTGATTACTGCTTTCCTGTTACAAGACGTACGGTTAAAGTGCTGCCCCAGCAGCCTTGAAATTCCAGCTGTGATTTACCCTGTCTGTAGAGTTCTCCACCACCTGCTCAGAATCCGTGTTTTCTTAACCTTGAGAGCAAGCTATTAAACTGATGAATGGCTTTACCTTACAATTATGAATGAATACAGACCATTTTAGTTTTCATTGCTCATGGAATAAAAACTCGTGACAAGAAAATAGGTTGAAATATCAAAGTATTTTTTATTGCAAAATAATTTAATGTTGGGTAGATAACTGCCAGTTGGGTTTGGATATATGCACCCCTGTGATGTGATTATAAAATATAAGACTGCAGTACACCTGTATACATGACTAGGTGGACTGTAGCAAATAGAGATTTAGAACCTTGCCTCTTTGGCCAGCTGTAAATTGAACATAGCGCCCATGTTACAGATGCTGTCCATTGACATATTGCAAGTCAAAATATTGGTTTTGCCTCTTCTGAGTCCCTCAAGCTCAGGATTACGTGTATGTATAGTGTGTAGGACAAGGGTTCCAGAGCTTTCTACCATGCATCTTGATTTGACACTAATAGTTGCCTTATTAAAAGAGAAAACAAAAAATGAATGTATGCATTTAGAAAACAAATAATTACAGGAACATTGCAGCTAACAGAGACAATTTTTCCTGTGAATCCATTTCATGACTTTGGGATGTAGCTTTAGAGGTTTTCTTATTGACTAGAAAAATCTAGAGGCTTTTCCCTCAAGTGTTTTGTTGTTTGATAAAGAATTGGCAACAAGGATCTGCCTGTTCTATTCAGCTGTTTATTTTCAGGAAATCAGTTGAGACTCAGTTTCTTTTAGATCTCTGTTCTTCTAGTTAAAATTGGTTAATGGATTCAAATGTCCTTTTTGTGAGTAGTCAGAGAGATTCACATAGATTGTATTTTAGTCATCCTCATTTCTTTCAACAACAAGGCTAAAACTACTGCTGGTAATGAGTAAAGCAGTCTTTGGTTTTATTATCCCAACAGTCACGAGATAAAGGAACTAAGCTAGTTACTGTGTTGTGAGAATTACAGAAAAATCTCTTTGAATCTGAGAAAGAATGCTGAATAAGTGAAAACTCTGGAAATCTAGGCAAAGACAGAAAAGACAATATTAGCAGAAATTATTTCCTTTTCTATATAATTCTTTGTATGCAAATATAGGGGTAAATGTCAGCCCTTCATTAGAAAGGATATGTACATAGCGAGAAATGGGACAGCATTGTGTATCTTGTTCAAGCTATCTGTAAGCAAGCTGAGTTACTAACATGTCCAGGATGGAGCATGTCAACACCGTATGAACGTTCAAAGTTGCCTAATTCTGCTTTTGCTTTTCATTGTTGAAAGAGAACAAATGAACGTGAATCTAAGCTTTCTCATTGCAATAGCTATTCCTTTTCCAGCTCTCATCTCCCACAGCTTTCCCATAGCAGCATCAAACTTTTATTAAGACTGAACTACTTTAATTCAGCTATGTGATCTTGTGGAAATATGAGTGGTTGTGCAAGGCAAAAGATGGCTGAGGTCATGTCCAATGATGTATTTCTAATATGTGCAAGATAGCACTGTTCAGAGATTCCCAAGGGGCTCATGACCTTTAGTTCAGGTCAGATAATTAGCCTTGGACTTCCTGTTTGAACTTTGCTTATTCTGATTTATTTTTGTTTTCTCCGTAGAATACTACACAGTAGGGTGTCCACACCAAATGTGGCATTTCTGTAGACCTTAACTGTTGCCTGTCATGAGTGAGACAAAAATCATTATGAGATAAAACAATGAGAGATGATAATTTCTTAGATCTTTAAGTTATAAGAGTCTTTACATTTTCTTAGTGTTTGGTTTTTTACTTCTCTGCATGCATGGAGGTCAGAAATGGACTTGAATGATGAAAGCTGATCCTATGATTCCAGAAGTTGAAGAGAATCATTCTGTATTACAAAACTCATGAAATAATGTTGAGAACTGGTAGGAGTGAATCAAGTTATGCATTGGTGATGGGACTAGAAGGAAGGAAACCAAAATAAAATTCTGAAAAGGTAACAAGGATTTCATCAAATCATGGAATTCTGAGAGCACCAGAGAGCTAACATGCCACTGTTTAAGAAAGGTTTAGAAGAACAATCCAGGTCTCAGGAACAATACTGGACATGACATTGATCAGGGCATCATCAGGGCAAAGAGGAAAATGCCTGCAATGGGATACAATTGAAAAAAAAAAATTAAATATTGCTGATGAGTTTAGGATTATGGAAAACAAGTGTTGGTCGTACTGGCTTGAAATGTTTTTCCTGAGGTGATTACATGTTCAGTTAATAAAGTACAAATTTATACACGTACAATACGTGGATTTCATTGAGCTATTTGGGTTAACACTCTGAATTCTTGATTAATACATTGCAGCAATGTGAAACAAATTTGGAATACTTTAAATGGACTAAACTACATGAAATTATGTATTATGTTAAGTTACTCTGCTCCTGTGTGGTTTCTGTAGAGATACAGAATGCCATAGAGCACTAACTGGAAAAATATTTTTAAACCTTTCAGGTAGTGTTGGGGAAGGTTGTTAGTAACAGATTGCATAGTTATGTGGGCCAACAATAGGTCTTGCGTGTAATATCAAATATCTAATAGTAAAGAACGTAGACCATGCTTACAGAGCAGAGTATGTACTGAGAAGCACTTAGTGGAAAGGAGCTCTCTGTCTTGGTTAATTAGTTGCACATGAACTTGGAGTGGGGTGCTATGGCCAGGAGGGCTAATGCAACTCTTGGATATCTTTAAGAACAAGAGCATATGAAGAGAGATTGGGAAGTTATTTTAACTCTGCATTAGGAATAGATATGACCACTATGATGAAAAAATGGAGAAGAGACAATAAGATGGTTAAAAGTTTGGAAAACATTGCATTGCAACAGCTTGACTTAAGTTTATCAAGCAGATTTAGAGAGAGATGTGTTGACAGTGTAAGGAACCTCTGCAGGGAACAGAATCGTGATGCTCAAGGACTTTTCAGTCTAGCAGACAAAAGCATGTCAAGATGCAGGATGTAATGGCAGGAAGTTGAATCTAGACAAACTCAAAATCATAATGAAATGTGCGTGTTTAGGAAATGGCAATGGCCTGCTGAAATGAAGAGTAGCAGAGAGTTTTCTTTTAGAGTATGTTTTTTAAATTTAAATTGCTATTTGAACAAAAAAGGTTGTAGTTAACCACAGTCTGAGAATGTTTTAAGAGATTTAATGTAGGGAAGATACATCATTTTTGCTATGTGGGAAGTTATGCTAGAGAGTCATAATAGTCTCACTGAACAATTTGGGAAGACATACTCAATTGTGTGTAAAGGTACAGCAACAAGGTATGTATTTCTGTTCCTCTTTCAGACAGCAATGCTGTAACAAAGCACAAGAAAAAAATTGCCACGGAGTAAACTATTCATGTTCTTAATTTAGCTAGGCAAGATTAATAAGTCTTTTAATCGATTGGGATTTTGTAGATGAACTTCAGAGGTTTTGTCTTGTGATTGCCTTTTTTTTTTCCTTCCCCTTTTTTAAACTACCAGTATCTGGAATTATCATTTTTGCCTTTATATACAACAAGATGTAGGAATCTGGGTTTTTCATAGCTTGTCTGGGTGCACATCTGCTATATGGTGCATTGTTTTCCTGTTCTTTTGAGATTCCATCTGTCTCTTGTTGGTTTCAGAGAGCACATCAGTATATATCACTAAAAACCAAAATAAAAATAATAAAAAACCCCAAACCATAAAAACCTTCCTAAAGTTATAAATGCTTTACTTCTTCCTTTGCCTCTTGGGTTGAGGATGTCAGTCAGCAAAGGTGATGCGTGTTCATTGCTGACACAACTAGATCAGTAAAAATCCTATGACTGAGAAAAGAGCATCCTAATATTTTGATAAATAGATTAAGAGAAGTTAGTAGCTGTAGCTGAATCAAAAAACATTGTATCTGAATGCAAAGGCTTTGGGGAAAATATCTGTGCTTTAAAATTACTGGGATGAAACCAGTGCAAAACAAAACCCCCAAAACCCCCTGAAAAATCCCAGCTGTTGCACTTGATGGCTCATAAAATCCGAATAAAGTTCTTCAAGGGATTTTTTTATTAGATAGAGACTATTTTCTGTATGCATAGTTATGGTAGCATCTGGTTCCCATCTCTGGGAATTCAGAGAATCCACAGGCACCGACATACTGTCTGCTGCAGAGCAGTTCTACAACACAGATAAACGCTTCAGATAAGTGCTCAGTACGTAATGTAATTGTCTGCAAGCTGGAAAGATGTAGGGGTTTGCTGGAAGGAGGCAAAATCTGAATCAGTAAGTTTGATTAACATAAGCAATAGAACCAGCCCTTGCATAAAATTTCTTTTTTTCACCTGTGAAGAGTGGAACTGATAAGTTAGCAACACCTGAGTCAATGGGATTAATCAGTCAGAGAAGGTAAGCAAGGCATAACTAAACCAAAAGGAGATGATGGGTTTTCACAGAGGCTATATGTTTCACAGAGGTTTCAAACAATAGGATTGGTAAACTAATTGTCAACAAATTTGAGCAGGAAATATAAAGGGCCTTTTATGAACCATCACATTGGGTTTATTAGCTGTGGATTGACAAAGAAAAGGAGAATTTGCCTCAGTTATTTCTGATTCATCACATTTGTCATACTAATGCCTTATCCTTTCTACAAAGAGGATTTGAGAGTAAGAAGTGGTCACATGGTCTTATGTGAAATTATATTAAATCACAGTAAGAGTTTGTTACGTGTTACTGACATTTAGTATCACAGAAAGCAGAACCTTCAGGATGCCTTGAATGTGGGCACAGATCAGCACTGCTGATTTCTGGCTTATATATTGCTCAGCACATTGGTTTTGCTTAACAAGTAGTGTGATAGAGCCAATGGAGAGAACATGTAAAAATTTGGTTTCTTTATGGCTGGAGATGGAGTCAACTTCAATAAGAGTCAAATATGAACTGCATTTAAGTACATCTTAAACAAAGCTTACCTTCATCCCTGCTTTTACCTGCCTAATGCATATATACATATGCAGAAATATATAGCATATATACTTAGTGATAGCAGATATCCTTAGGGAAGCCACCTTTGTACTATGTGAACACACCTGACTTTTGTCTAGTAACATATACAAAAAACAATATACAGGAAACCGTATAACTGGGCTAGGCATCCCTGAACCTGAAGAGAGTCAAAAATGACAGTTCATGCAACCCAAGGGAATGTCTTTAATACACAAAGGTGGAATAGGTCTTTGCTCAAATAACATCAGCTGAGGATGCTCCACTGTGCATGGAGGACTGTGGGATCCACAGGTCCACTGTCAGCAAGTGAGAGGAAGCAAGCCCTTTCCTAGACCTGGACAGCAGGGCTGTAGCTGCCTTTCCTTCCCTCCAGCAGCCACATCTAAAGAGAGGACAGTGGTCAGCCATTATGTGTGACTAGACCCAGAAAGAAATTTGGGACTGTCACTTCCTTTTTCACCTAGGTGCCTAGTTCTGTGATACAAAAAGGCTGTGGTCTAGGAAAGACACATTGTTTAAGAAATGTCTTAAATACATTCTCTGTGTCAGTTTGTGTTTGCAGCATGCCAAGCTGGGATGATGTTGAGCCAAGCACCTCAATCTTCCTATACTCTATGTATAGAAATTAGGTGCCAAATCTGAGGTTTTGACTTTCCCATTAATAGAGTTGCTAAGAAATTTCCATGCCTAAGGATCACATGGATCTAGGATGAAGTTTACACCTGAATCTGAAGTGTGTTCAGCATAAAAGTTTCAGGTTTAATTTGCATTAAAAATAAGTGCATTGTGAATACAAGAACTATATATTCCTATAATAAAAGTTTCAAAATTGTTGAAGACACCAGGTTTCCAGGAACACTGAGATGGGAATGATTCAGAAGCCTAGGTCCCATTTTCAAAAATTGACACACTTACGAGCTTAAGTAACAGTGACTAACAGTTCAGTCTAGATTCCTGCACATCTAGGTATCTTCTGAAATTGTACCCATGAAGTGATTACAACTATTTTAGTACTTCCAGTAAGCAGATTTTGTAGGTGTGTTCTGATGCAGATTTCTCTTGTTCTGTCATAGAGCACTATCCTTATACTTTGAAAATTATGCTTATTTTTAATTCCTAATAAATAACTACACTTAAACCCCAAACATATTATATAATATGTTAGCTACAACAGACAACATACAAAACTAAAACAGATCCTTCTCATTTTTTTTTTTATGCCAGCTCTTTGTTTAGCAGTATGGCAATTGCACACACATATCCCAGATGTTAATGGAAACAAAATTCCTCTTTAATTTAAAACAGAAACTGGGTTTATCCATTTGTTGGCTTTGTATTTGTCAAACACAAATGTTTAAAGCCTTATACTCAAATATACTATGGTAGTCTTTTTGCATGCTGCTTAAAAGTGAATGTTTATAAAATCACAGAGTGATTCATATTAGAAGGAACACCTGGAGGTCATCTAGTCTCATTCCCTGCTGAGAACAGGTCCAGTTACATCAGGTTGCTCAGGGTCATGTCTCATGGAGCTTTGAATACCTCTGGATGCAGTTTCTACAACTTTTGAGTCCCTGTTCTACTGGTTGACCATGCTCATGGTGAGGGAAAAAAAAGGATTATATAATCTAACTTTCCCATATTGCAATTTGGTTTTTTGCCTCTCCTCCTCCTTCTGCACATCTCCAAGAATGAATCTGGCCTTATCTTCTCTAAACCTTTCCATCAGCTGTCGAAAGCACTAAGAGCTTTACCTACTGAAGGCCGTGTAAATCCAGCTGTCACAGCATCTCCTAATATATTGCATGTTCCAGCCCCTTACCATCCTGGGTCTTCATCTCAGTGGGCAGAGATCATTGCCTCATTGGAGAGAAGATCGTGGAAATATGCTTTCAGTGAGACAATTTTCTGGAAATATAATCTGCTTCTATAGGTAATCTAACTACTGTGCAATTTGGCTTTTGCTTGGATTGGTTTTAGAGATCATCTGAATTTTAAGATTCACGCTTAATCTCTGAAGTTGAATATATTTTCCATTGTTTTCACCTGAGCAATATGTAGTCAGAAGGGACTGAACCAATTATATATTTGGTAAGATGATGTGTGATTTCAGATTTTATGTGTAGTAATTTCTACAGCTAATGTTTTCTCTCCTCTCCTGAATATGGGTAATACTGTGTAATACCCACAGTGGTTCATTTGTATTTGCTTTGAAAAGTCATTGACTGGGAATCAAACAGCATTGACAACCTGAGCCACTGTTTCATATACTCAGGAACTATTAATCATAGAATCATAGAATCGTTTGAGTTGGAAGGGATGTTAAAGATTAAATATTGATGGTTCATGGAAAAAGCCATCATGGGGGACCTGGTTTAGTAATCATTTTTTTGTGGGGGGGAGAGGGGCATAGTTAGATTGATGGTTGGACTAGGTGGTCTTGTTGGTCCCTTCCAACCTAGATGATTCTATGATTACAGACTGCTGACTTGGGCAGCAGATGATTGTGGAGAACTGCCAAAGGATTTTTCCCTGGAGACACTTTTTGTGCAGGCTGCTGCAGTGGGCTAAGGGCAGATGGAGGCTAAGTCAATGTCAAGGTATTGTCAGGTGCTGCCAGGCTGGGGAGCTCCCTGTAGTGGGTGGCAGGGCAGGGTCAGGCAACCAGGGCCTGTCCCACCACACAGGCAAGAATAGCTGGGGGTTACCAGGACAGCTCCAGCTCTGGGCATCAAGCATGTCGCTGGGATTGTGATGGCTTAGCAGGGCCCATGGCTGAGCAGGACAGGGTTGTGGGGATCTGGAGACTGGACTTGCTGTGGCAATTGAGAAGAGTCATGAAATTCAGCCCGGGCGTAATTCATTTTGCACACAAGCCACAGAAAAACAGCAGCAAGTGCTAATTATGGTTTTTAAGTTAAGCATTTCCTCTTTATGTGTCTGTTTGCAAACAGCAAATTCCCTCCACACCCACATAGTTGGAGATACAAAAATGATACTGGAGTGTGCAAATAATTACTTGTCTATAAATTGATGTCAGACTTTCTCTTTAGTATTAGAATAGGAGATTGTTTAATTTGCTTATTGAGTATCTCTTGACTAGCCATGGATCTGTCTGGTTTTTAGCCAACACCTTCTGGCCTGGCAAACACAGGAAAATAAGTGCAAAGTGGTGAAGTGCTCACAGAGCATCCCTATTCACCCTCAATTCTCTTCTTCATTTTGGGGAGGTTGCTATCTTCTGGCACTTGCTTTTGCAAGTCAACTCTTTATGAGCTTACAAGTCTCTAGACAGTGTCCCAATGAGCTGGAATTTTACTCTGGAAAATAGTGGGGATAATGTTGTTTAGAATTTCTCCTTTAAAGGAAAAATTATTCTTCTCTTTCTTCAGTCTGTTGCTTCAAAGTTGATGTTGCAGCAGTTGCTAAGTTGTACTCGTGCCCATGAGACCTGGCTGACTGTCTCCTCCCTATGCCCTGGTTTCTCAGGAAGAAGTGAAGGAGCATGGAGTGCTTCTACCAGGCTACTAGGCTGGATGCCAGCACACAAAAGGTTGAGAGATTAACTGCTGGTTTTGGGAAAGCTACCTGGTTTGGTGGTCAGGTGAATCATCAAAGGATCTGTGCTTAGCTGTGCAAGGACTAGTCTGGTAACCTGCAATGCATACATTCTGTGGAAATGTGCAGTGGATATTTTGATTCTCACTCCCTTGCTCCTAAGAAATTGTAGTCTTCTGGCCATGATATTCCCTGTATTTTACCAGAAATTCTGATATAAGAACAAAGCATGGTCAAGTAAAAGAGAGCTTTAAAAATCCTTAGGAGCAAACAGAGGATTTTGTGGTATTTTGTGTGTCCCTATGTACGCTGGGTCTTGGAGATTCAAGGGCAAAGGACCTCTTTAGTTTCTAATGGTTTTCTCTGTGCTTTGATAGGCAGAGAATATTTTTTTTTCCTTGGTGCTTCTGCACCACTGTTGATACATTAACTTGAAGTTCATAGTGATGTGGCCAACAGCATTTCATTCATTGCGCAGTACAGATGGTCTGATCTCTTCTGCTTCATGTGAGACTCCCATTACATAAATCTTCCTCTTCGGAAAGGATTTCCCACCTCTGAAGTTTTCCTGTGGCCTGTGGAGATTCTCAACACTTTGTGGTACCCCAGCCATCTCTCCCAACTCATCTTACTATTTGATCCTACTCTCCTGTTACCACTATTTCTTGGCTCCTTTGTTGCTATTTGCTTCCATATGGCTCTTAGTTCACTAACTTTAGGACACTGAGGAGCAATTTTTGCTGTGTAATATTTTAAAATTCTTGTCCCTCAGCTTCCCATCTTGCCCTGGTTTGGCTCTACACCTTCCCTTTAATTGTGCTAATGAAACTGTCGGCCTGGTTTTTCTTAAGGTTTTTCTTTTTCTTTTTCTTTTTTTTTTTTTTTTAAACCTTGAAACATCCAGTGATTTGGTTTACAGCATTGTATTGCGAGGTTATTTCAGCACAGCTGAAAGGGGCAAGAGGTTGTGGTGGGGGCTAAAATGAGAATCTTGTAGGAGAGAAGAGGGAGTGTTATCTCTAACTGCATTCTAAGTTATACCTGTTGCACCTTTAAGGCATGAAGATGGAGCCAAAACATTATTTCATAAAGCAACATGAACATTTGAGTATTTGTATGTCTCAAACTGTAAATGTCACTTGTTTAAGTACTAAAGTGTAATGAAGAAACCACTTGGTTTTTAAATTGTTCATGCAAGCCACACCAGAAAGGATGAAATTGGATGCCAACCTCCAGTTTAAGATTTGGGTTTATCTAGATCATAAAGTAACTGAGATTTGAATCCCACAATACCTAATAATTATATATCTGTACAGAAAGGCTGCCTTAGCTCTGTTCGTAAACCACTGAAAAAATAAAACCACTGTAAAAAATAAAAGCTTGAGAACTGGTGCTTTGAGTCATATGTAAATTCTCATGGACTTGTTAAAATTTATGGTTTCTAAATATATGCAAATTATGATTAGCAAACAAGTCTCTAAATGATGGCTGGTGAGACAGAAGAATGAGTTACTACCTTTATATAAACATTCATGGAGCTTATTGAAGTAGTCATTATAAATTGTATACATGTCAAATGTTGAGTTTTTTAATTCAGCAGTCAAGGCAGTGTTAACCTGATTTTTGCTAAAAAAGCAATTTTAAATTATTCCTGTGATGTGCCAAAGTAGCCATAGGAGGTGTTGAGAGTGGCACCAAGTGCTTTGTGAAATCATTTAGCACCAGAAATTAGTCATTTCCTTCTTTCTGATTTCCTTCCCCCTCCCCCAAATTCAGTAGAATTCTACCAAACAATAGTAAAGCTTGCTACATCACCACGGAGTCCTTCAGGTCAAATTAGGCATGTGCTCAGTATTCTGGTGTTTTTTTTCTTCAGAGACATGGCTCGGGAACAGGATCAGTTGTGCCCCAGAGTTCTCGGAGGCATCGGTACAATTCAGGCATTCTGCAGGCTGTCAGGGATTCACCTCAGCTGTCTTGGTGAGGGACACTTTACTGTTCCTCACATACTGTGAAGCTTCTCACTCCTGTTTGGCATCCTTCCTCCCCCTCACAGTCTGTCCACCTAGCAACCATATCTGCAAGGAGCTCTGCTCTGCCAGGTGGGCTTGAGTTGGTTTGTCAGGACTGAATAGTAAACGTAAAGGTAGATGATGCTTGGTTTTGACCTGCAGCTTCTACAATGCAGTTCTTTGCTGTTTTCTCAAACTTCTCTACCATTTTGAAAGCACACTGTTGCTCATGGAGATCCAGTTATGCACCCTGTAAATCAGAGCAGCATATTGAAATTAATAAAGATTAATTAATAAAGAAATAAAAGAAGGTGATATAATTAATGCAAATCAGCATCAACTTACAGAAAATAGCTCTTGTCAAAATGACTTGTAATTTCATCAAAAAGAAATATCAAGTAGAGTTAATTAAACATAATTGCATTGATGTGGAATTTGCTATTTGAGGACTCTTAAGTCCGCTGGGTGTGTGAAGAGAGGCAGTGGCTAGGACATAAAGACTCAGAGTTGAAATAGGGTCTTCACTGTGAAGACAGTTATCCATTGCAGATTGAAGACTGGTAAAAGCTTGTTATTGGGGACTTCTATGAATGTGTTTCTGTAAATGATCTGTGTCTTTTTATATGAGGGCAGCCATGGTGATCATTATCATCTTTTCCAGTTGTATAAACCATCAAATCTCGAAATGGGAAGGTACTGAATGTAGGCTGGGAGAGGGTGAGAGGATGATGTCAGCTGGGTGCGCTCTCTGTTATGCATTCCTTCTTTGAGCAAGCTCAGCACCTCAGTGCCACACCCCTCTGGATGGTGGAGGGGAGATTTGTTGTTTGTGCTTTTTTCCCTTGCTGTGATAATAGATATGGCTTCTACTCATCTGTAACATGAGCAACCTCATTCAAAGGCTCAGCGAGAAAAAATGTGTTTGCCTGTCAACAGTTAAAGTCAGATTGGAATCTAGAAATGGTGTAAAGCCTTTCTTCATTTCAAGCCAATCTTTAGCATGGCTTTTGTGCTCCTCATTTCCAAATTTTGTCCCTCATGTCACTGCCTGCATTACCCAGTTGGCAGAGTGCCTTCCACAAGGACCTCAGCAGAACCTGTATGCGTGTTGTTTCTTAGGAGAACCATGGCTAAACAAGTTGACTAACAACACTGGTTTTTAGCAGTGGAAAGGTGATGTAAAATGAAGTTTGGCATTATTGTCATTCATCACACTGTGGGTTTTGCTGCTGGAATCAATGAGAAGTCAATGGAATGATTAAGTACTTCCTTGGCATTAAGTCAGTTCCCATGCCAAATCTGTGCCTCTTGCTGCTGAACTTTATACTGGTCTTGTATTATTACCATTGTTGCCCTGCTATTAGTAGTTCATGATTCAGAAGACCTCCTGTAAAGACAAGTTTTCTGAACTTAAAAGGGTGTGAAACATGCAAGTTAGTCAAATCAGTTCTGAGATGGTTTTGATTATTTTGCCAGCTTCCATTTGCCTCTACAATAACTGTAACTTCTTTTTCAACTTAACAAAATAAAATAAAATCATCAGTAATCAGCTCAAACCTGAGCCGATTTTAATCGTCCCGAATTGTCATAAATCTTCATTCTTGGTGTTTCCTAAGTAAAATCAAGAAAATTAATACTTGTGGTAAAAGGTTTTTTCTTTCAGATATAACCGTAGACAAAATTTTACCTCTGGAATGAATGTGTAGTTTATCCAATGCTATTCAATACTTGTCTACAAAAGAAAGGAGCAGAAATGTTACATCTGGCCACTGCACTTCAAGAGTTGCAATAAAAACGTATGTTATTCCAGCCTGAACCTGAAAAAGTAAATACTGTGTAGCTCTTCAAAAGCTATATTTTTTTAATATCTTGGTAGCATAGGCATATGGAGACATTCGTGACATCTGTATCAGCTGCATTCTTTTAAAAATATTAAAATGTTGAATTTTTTTTTTAAAAATGCACACTTTAGTTCATTTTAATAAATAACTTTAGTATGGGAATGTGTTTTCTTTATAGGAAAAAAGGTATTACTGGGTTTAGTAGTTCTCTTTGATTACTTTTTGGTTTATTTGAAGGTTTTTGTATAATTGAATGTGGCTTTAGACATCTGATATCAGGATAATTGAAAAGCTAGAACAAAATTTGAACCAAAATACATTTGTTTCTATATAGTACTGGTGCACGCACAGACATTATTAGATATGAATTATTATCCTGGAGTTTAGATCATCAGAATGAAGAGGCTGATTCAGTCATCTTTGAATCTCATGGTTTGGAAATGTCAGAACATCCTTTAGTGTGGTAGCCCACCCAATGCGTTCAGGCACTCCTTCTGGTCTTTGACCTGCATGAGCATCACCCCAGAAGCACCTTTTACTGAAACTTTCAGCATGAAACATGCTTGAATTTTCATATCTGTATATGCTTATGCTAGGGATGTGGGTGGGAATAAATGCATTTTGCTTCTATGGAAAGTGAGTGAATGTTGGTTTAATTTTTAGTGTAAATTCAGAATTTTCAATCAAACACAGATTATTTTTGGCAGTAGGCGCCATAGGTAGAGAGAGTGATCCAGTTCTTGCTGAAACCAATAAAAGTCTTTAATATGATGAAAGCCGTGTCAAGTTCTTGGTCAGGTGTCTGATAGTTCTTAGGGTTATTTATCACTTTTAAAGTAACATCAACAGATATTGCACTGCTTTGGATAAAGTAACCTGTTACCTCAGGGCTTCTTTCTGTTTTAACCTACATAGAATAAGTCTTTCTTTACTTGCAGAGAAAGAAGGCTTTAACTTTACAGAAACTTTATAAAAGAACACTCTCTGTTGAGGCTATAGCTGATAATTAACTGGATGCCAGACAAGGTAGTTTAGATAATAACATAAGAAGAATTTGTACTTATTAACTCCATATTCCTATTAAAATAAAATTTATTTTCTCTGTCACTTTTTCTTTTTGGCATTTGGATTATAAATTGTACACAATGTCATGGGCCACTGGACAGTCATCTGAGTGCAGTTTGCTCTGAATAAATGATGCTGAAAAGCATTAGGCAAGCCTTGTTCCTTTACAGAGATAATTTTAATTAAATTTCAATTGACCTGAAAAAGGAAAGAAACTAATTAAAATTATTAAGAGGTATTTCAGTTGACGTAATCTGTCAGTAAGAAAGAGAGGAAATCAATCTGCCACAGAGTTTTCTGATACCATTTGTAGTCAAAGGCTTTGCATTATGATCTTTATTGACAGCTGGAGGGGAAGGAGTTACCTAATCAGTAGTATCAAATCAATACTTTTATACACAGAGCAGTTCTGAACAGCTTTAATGGAGTGCCTTTCTCTGTTAAAGAAATGTTGGCTCAGAGTTTTCTTAATGCATGATTTTCATCACGTATATATTTAATCTTGTTGACACAATTCTCTTTACTGTTCTTATGCTCCTCCTAAATGCCCTGAACTAGTGGCCATGGTAACCCTCACTCACTGTAGGTAAGGTTACCTCCAACACTGCCTTACTAGGACAGATTGTTAATAAGCATAATTTGCTGCTTCACTTGTACAAGGTCATTCTTAATTTCCTTCTGGTTTTACTATCAGCCTGGCATTGAAGAATCTCAGCCCTATCATCCCTGTGGTGTGTTTTTTTCACCTGGGGGGAAAAAGAAAGAATATATGTGTATTTAAATATAAATAGTGCTTTGTACAGCATTTTTCTTATGTGTCATCTTATCAGTTTGCTATTTATTCATCCATCTTTTTATTGTTGACATATGAAATTGTACCAATTCATGGCTCTGCACTCTATGTCTGGGGCATGTGTACATTCTAGTTTTGCAGATAAGATCTGAAAAATGCCATAGATTTATTGCCTTCTGCCTGCCTGTAGACTAGTGTATGGTAAATAGAGTGCTATTTGCATATGTTATATAACCCCATCTTTGTTGTTAATACATTAATTGTGCATCATTGCTCTACTAACTGACAGACTCCTATCTGACTTCTACAACTCTTTCTGGAGGTTCATCTAGGCGGTACTATCTGCATGGCTTTCAGTGAAGGCTTCTTTGCAGCTGGGAGGTGACTTACTGAGCAGCAACAAACCACGGCCAGAACTGCTGAATAGTTAGGCATTGGTTCTTTTTAAAAAATGCAATATCTTTGTATTATGACTGGAACTACTCGCAGTCCTCTGCTTCATTGAGAGTTCAATTCCCGTTTGGTTGGTGAGGGCCTTGCTGTTCAATCATTTGAAATGGAAATTAAGGCAAAGCAAGAGAATTTGGGAAAACACCTCGTTATTTTAAGGGTCACTTTTCCTCCCAGAATCAACAGACTTGCAAGTTGCCGAAGGAAGATCACTTCCAAAAAGGGCTATTTCACCCTATTCTATCAGTTTACAAATATACAATAATTTATTGTAATTGTGAGCCTGCAGGTCTTGATGGTCTTAAAAGACTGTAACTCACACCAAATAACAAATCTCAGATTTGCAGAGCAATTGTGACAGAGGCTGCTATTGTTTGCCTTACATGATAGTGACTTATTTTTGAAGTCACAGTCAACATATTTATCATGTGAAGTAAAAACGTGATTCTCTGTCCCACATAAGTAAGACAGACTGTGCTTTATATTAACAAACTTCATTCTTGCTGGACATCTTTCTCTTTATTGGAGTTTGCTCTGTATGTGTATTCTCACTTAGAGCCATTATCTGTAAAGAAAAAAATATATTTTTACAACTGTTAAGTATCATTTGCATTACAGAACCCATAAAGCCATAGGAGAGTGAGTTTCTTTGGCCTGTGATTTCTATTTTCCTCCAGGAAGCATAGAGCTCTGTGTGTATCCTCCGCATGAAGGAGGCAGAGGCACAAGGCAATTTGCCTACACCAGCTCCCTTGTCGCTGAGCAAGTGAGCCAGAAAGGATACAGTTTTCTCTCAGCTTCAGCATTTTGGGCTGACAATGGGAGAAGCAAAATCTTGTGAATTTGAAAGCAAAGTTAATTTGCTCAGGAAAATTAAAAGACGGTGAAAAAGGAACCTCATGCTGCCTCTTTAGCAACACTTCAGAGTGGAAACAGCTGGAGGGCTCAGGGCTCACCAGTCTGAATAATACGTAAAGAAAATTAAATGATGTTTTAAACAGCCTGGATTGCTTATCCTTTTGCCGTACAGGATATTTGTTTGAAAGTTATTTACTGGGCTTGCTTCTCCAGCCATTTTAGTCCCAACTCAAAAATTTAAAGGGAATAAGAAATCAATTTTGGAAATTAAATTCCTAAATGGCATTGCAAGTGGTTGGGTGGAATTTTTTGAATCTTCTAGTTCTGGCTGGGTCATTAAACTATTTAATCTTTCTGTTGCAAATGACATCTGAGCTGTAGAAAGCAGAGATGAAAAGCAGATTACAGGTTAAATATTTCTTATCCCATAACATTATGACAAACCTACAGTAGCATGAAGTAATCAGGCTGGGTTGTCACAACTTTGTGAGAAATAGAAATGTGGTTTCTAGAGCAAAGAAGAGAAATACAGATGAAAGGCAATGTTTAGACCTGTTTTTATTTCACCTCAAGAGAAAACTGCAGTTATATCTAAAAAGTAAAAATTTTCAGTTTAATTAACAGCAGAAGCTGATTCATGCTTCACCATGTCCCCATGGCAGTGTGTATGCCATGTGCAGTCACCATAGTTTTTAGTCAGTGACCTTTGATCTTTAAAAGTGAAAAGATGGAGTACAAGACAGTAAAACCTGACTGGTTTGTGAAGTCACTTTGCAGAAAAGTGGCTAATTCTCTTGACAAAGAAAGGAACTTGTTTTGGTGTATATATATATATATATATATGTATGTGTGTATATATATATATGTGTGTATATATATGTAGTCTGCTCAAAAAAAAGACTGTGAAAAACATGTCATATTTGTAAGGATGAACAGTTTCTGGAATAGAATGTCTAAAGTAGTGATCCAAGTTTTTTAAAAAATGGCATAAAATAAAAAAAAATTAATCCAGCATGCTGCTGCTTTGTGGTGTTTTCCATCCATAGTGATGGAATGCTTCCACAATATGCAGTGTTGGCACAGCAGCATATATCACCCCATTTCAACCACCATTGAAATAATCAAAATAAGTATTTGATTCACTGTCAAGTGATGGTTTGGAAAGAATTTTCTCTATGTCCAGGGTGTGTCCAAAGTTTAGTTTTAGACGCCTACAGAAAACCCAGAAATCTATCAAGTGTCAAGCCATAAGTAATAAAAACTCTGTTTGTTTCAGTTTAATGAGTCTTTTAATGATGGAAAGAAATCACAGAATAGTTCATTGGAAGTAAAAAGTACTGTGCTCATTTCTTTTTCTAATGGCTGCTGTATTAGCGTTAAGCTGTGTTAGCAGAAAACTGTTGACTGGATTTAGTTAGGTCTGCTGGTGAGTGCAAGTTGAACAAGCACCAAAGTCAGTGCTAGAGAAGAGGAAGGAAGAACTGCAGAGCTCAAGTCAGAGGAAGGAAGAAAATAATACTTAAAATCTGCAGTGAGAGGTGCTGAGGTCAGTTGTCTCTTGTGAAATGCCTAGTGTCACGTGAGTCATAATAATGGTGACGAACGTGGCATCGCTAACTTGTGTCCAGGTGGGATCCTGTAGTTCAACCCCGACTTGGGGTGGTCCTTCAGAGGATGCCTAGTTGCTGCTGCTTGTGACAGAGGGACGCTTTAGTTGTATTAGGCACCAGAGAATCATCTTCCCTCTGAGAACATAGGTTGACTGTGATCCAAAAGTATCCATTAAGAACAAGTATATTGTTCGTTCCCTCAAACGTAAATAGCAAGAAAGGAGATAAAACAGCAAAAGGTCTCTAACTCTGTGTTCTTACGGAGATCTCCTTTCCTTTCAAATCTTTTAAACTTAGCAGCTTATCCTCCTACTCGTTAAGACACAGGCCAAACTGCTACTCCGTTCACATGAGGATCTTGCTCAGGCAGCTGCTGCATTTGTCTCTCTAGCTTGAAGACTTTCATGCATTGGCCCCACTTTCATCCTACATTCTGCGTTTGCTGAGGAAAAGAACCTGCATCTAAGGACACTGGCATTTCTTCAGTAGGTAGCTCCTCTTTTCTCTTGTTTTACTAAAGAAGCTGATGTTCTTTCTGAAAGGACCTTACCTCTGTTTTGTTTCCTGCTTCTTTGCGTTGTACAGTTTCACCTGATTTAATTTTGTAGGGTCAGATAAGTTGCCAATTCGATCTACCTTCAGTGTAAAACCCGTATGTATAAAATTAATAGCAATCAGTTTGCCCTTGTTCTGTGCAGGACAGCTGTGGAGAGAAATGTTTCCTATAATAATGCACTCTGCAAAACTGAATGTGGTTTTAAAACCTGCTCTGAGTATATGAACAAAGGGGTCTTGATAGCTAAAGTTTAAACTCTTGTGTTATCCTACTTTTGGGTGCTTTAACCAGATAACCCAATTAATTTTAATATAGTTTTTTCAAAAATGAAATATGCTGTACTATATATTTGCTACATCTCTCAGTAACAGCTGTCAGATTTCCAAGATAATTCAAGAGACAATAAATTGTTCTATCAGCCTGCTGCAAGGCGGTGCCTTTGAATCTACGTGTACAGAGCTAAATTACTCAAACTTCTGTCTACGTGAGTTCATATTTTTAGTTTCCATTGAACAGATGAAAGCAGTTGTCTTACCTTGTGGCTTTGTAACAGTTTCAGACTGGAGTATCTGTGTTCCTGGTGTTCCCATTCTCTACTTGGCATAAGTGTGTATGAGAGGCAGAGGAATAAAAGCCAGTTGCTTTTATGGTACTTTCATAGTGAAGCAGACTCTGCGTGACTCAGGCGCTACTTATTTTTTATACCTTGGGCTACTAAGACATGAGCTTACATTAAGCACTTGTTGGAGTTTGTAGTTGGACTTTAAAATCTTGGGTGTGTACCTCAGTGGTTTCTGAACTGGAATCCCTCAGTATCAAAAATGTTTTTTTCAAGGGGGAGCACCAAGTCAAAAAGAGACATCAGGCAATAGTTTCACGTTCACAAATTGGTAAATTTGTTTTAAGGCCATCCAGAACCAGATTAAAACAACGAGGTAAATGGTGTGAATTAGTGAAATGATGTCCAGTCATTCTATCAGTTCCTGTTTGTTTAAGGTACGTGAAGGGCTAATTTGCCTTTGTAGGATTTTTCAACTAGATTGAGTATAATCTGTTCTCCCAGTATTTGCAGAAATGCCAGCATGAACACTCCATCTAGTGATGTAGCTAGGTCAAACAAAATACAATTGTATGCTTTTCTCCCAGTTAGAGGAAATTGTACTGCCAGTTAAATTGGAAATATGCAGATATAGTATTGTTGTAGAACCATTACTGTAATCTTTGAGGATTAGCGTAAAAAAATATGGATGCTCAATTATGATGTATATTGTGGAAGAAAAAAAAGTAACTTGATGAGCTCACTCAAACTTTTTTGTTCACCCATTTCAGTCAGGTCTGTATGCTGTCCTGATGGTACATACCCACACAAAGCCCAGGTTACTGTATCTGGGCTTATTAGCATGGGCTCTACTGTGGCACTGCAGGAGGCAGCAGGAGGGATGCAGGGGTAAACGGATGCTGACGAATCAGCAACATGACTCTTGTGAGATGAGGAAACATCTGTGAAGCTTTTCTGAAAAAAAAGGTGAGAAAACCAATAAAGTCATGGATATCTGCTGACATTATGAACTTTCACACAGAATTTTGTTTTTTCTTATGTATGGGTCATGATCTGCTGTTATCACAGTAGGGGTGTTTAACAAGTCCTAGTAAAAGAGAGCTGTGTTTGTGGAAGCTGCTGTGCAGATTTGGTTGTATGTTAGAATGGAAAGGCAGACCAATCAATACACTGAGACATATCATTAGGCAAAACTGAATTAAACATAAATATATTTTTTCTCTTTGAGACAGAGTGAATCTTTGTACTGGGAAGCTCAGCTGTTAAATTACTGGCATTTTACTCCCAGGATAATGCCTGCTTTTGACCATGCTGGTTTCAAAACAATCTCTTTAATATAATGTAACACACAGTAGCTGCAAAGGCAGTGCTAAGGTAATGGTAATCCTCTCTGAATTGCAGCCCTACTGTGTTAGTGGTTAGCACAGTGCTCTTGCTTTACATGTTTTCCTTTGTAATATATGCTTCACTGGATTTTGAAAAATGCAGCAAAGGCTTTGAAAATGGACAACACAATTCCTTTTTCACAACACCACAAGCCTGCATTGTGGATGTAAAAGGCAATGAAGTATTCAAGCAGGAAATATGTTTAGTGGATTAATGAACAAGAGGTGTGTTCAAAAGTATTTCTAAGAGTTGTCCAGAAGAAGGTGGATGATAGTGCCATAGTGCTGACACTTTTATTGCTGTCAGACCCTATCCTATAGGGTTACTTCTGGTTGTTCACAGTGTCTGTTTGACTCATCAGCCTCATGGCAGCCGGATTAGTCCTGAGTACAGCTGTGAGAAATTACCTGTACTGCCACAAAGATTTTCTGGACTCAGCCTTGTGAGTTCAACATGGACAGTTTGTGTGGGCTAGGCCAGAACCTCACAGAGAGGTTGCTGAAGGTTGGGTTAGCAGTTTCAAATACTAAAACTAAAACTGTCAGATATGTTTTTCATATTACAATATTATAGTAATTTTATTCATAGTTTATTTAAAACATGACTTAAAGACAGCAGTTTGATTTCCAAAGTCACAGACTAAAATGAGAATGCTTGATCATTTTGTCAATTTACACGAACACGTCAATTATTAATATACATGGAATGGAGATGTAGACATAGAAAAATATACCTGTACACTAACTGAATTATTCCCTTCTGAGTTCTTTTTGGTGGGAAATTATACAAGATGCAATAAAGTCTTGAAGTGGAAATCAAAGAAATGTCACCCTTGTATGATTGGGTGTAATGGCACCAAGGGAGCCTGAAAGTATTGTCTCAATTTATCATTTCCAAGACAAGTGCCTTGCATTTTAAATGAAGCAATAAAGCCTTCAGAAATGTTCTTTCAAACAGCTCCACTTCTGCACTTGTTATTTTCATACTGTATTTGATTTTTTGGGTTTCAAAATATCTTTTTGGTTGCATCACTGCTGGTCAATCATATTTTTCCAGCTACAAAAGGAAACTAAAAATTCCCTTCCCCATTCCCTTCCCCTCTCCATTAAATAAAACTGCTCACCAAAACTGTTGATTTTTCCTTAAGAGTTTTGCCTGATTGAGACCCATAAAACAAGGGTCAGCTTTAATGTCTTTTTTTTTTTTTTGCCAGCTCAGTATTTTCTTGTGCTAATGCACCTCCTATCTCATTGCCTCATCCTTTTCACTAGTACTTTTCCATCCTGTGGTCACAAAATGATATGGGGTTTGAAGGGACTTCTGGAGATCATCTAGTCCAACCTCCCTGCCAGAGCAGGTCTACCTAAAACATGTTGCACAGGACTGTGTCCAGGTGGGGTTTGAATGTTTCCAGAGATGGAGATGTAATGGTTCATTATAATAGGAATATTTAAAATTATTCATTCATTTGCTTTGTACTTCATAATCTCCTATCGGCTACTAAAATGTAAAAAATGAGCTTTCATGATGAATGGTGAATGGAGGTAAATCCAGTTGGTGTTTGGTCACAAGTGGTGTCCCACAGGCCTCAGTACTGGGGCCAATTCTCTTCAACATCTTTATCGATGATCTGGACAAGGGTATTGAATGCACCCTCAGTAAGTTTGCAGACGATACCAAGTTGGGTGGGGAGTGTTGATCTGCTGGAGGGTAGAAAGGCTTTGCAGAGGGATCGGGACAGGCTGGATGGATGGGCTGAGACCAATGGGATGAGCTTCAATAAGGCCAAATGCCGGGTACTCCACTTGGGTCACAACAACCCCAGGCAGTGCTACAGGCTTAGGGCAGAGAGGCTGGAGAGCTGCCTGGCAGAAAAGGACCTGGGGGTGTTGATTGACTGTCGGCTGAACATGAGCCAGTGGTGTGCCCAGGTGGCCAAGAAGGCCAACAGCATCCTGGCCTGTATCAGGAACAGCGTGGTGAGTAGGACTCGGGAGGTGATCATCCCCCTGTATCTCACCTCAAATAGCCTCACCTTGAGTACTGTGTCCAGTTTTGGGCCCCCTATCACAAAAAAGACATTGAGGTGCTGGAGAAGGTCCAGAGAAGGGCAACAAAGATGGTGAGGTGTCTGGAGCACAAGTCTTATGAGGAGAGGCTGAGGGAACTAGGGTTATTCAGCCTAGAGAAAAGGAGGCTGAGGGGAGACCTTATTGCTCTCTGCAACTACCTGAAAGGAGGCTGTAGAGAGGCGGGGGTCAGTCTCTTCTCCCAAGTCACAGGTGACAGGACTAGAGGAAATGGCCTCAAGTTCTGGCTGGATATTGGGAAAAGTTTTTTCACTGAAAGGGTTATCAGACATTGGAATGGGCTACCCAAGGTGGTGGTTGAGGCACCATCCCTGGAGGTGTTCAAAAGACAAGTTGACATGGTGCCAGGAGACATGGTTTAGTGATGGTGTTACATTTTGTTTGTTGTGTGGGTGTTTTAGTCAGAGTTAGGTTGATGGTTGGACAAGGTGATCTTGTAGGTCCCTTCCAACCTAGAAGATTCTATGATTGTCTTTTCCCCTACTTCCTTCCTGCCTTCATTTACACTATTCTTCATAAAGACCTACTAAATAGAATTATTTTTCTAAAGATTTTCCACTGTGCTTGTGTACATTCTCCTCTTAGATCGCTCCTGGGGAGAGCTGGGATATTTGTTTAATTGGTTAAAAAGTCCTGTAGAATTTGGTAGAGGGCTATCTCCAATTCATAGACTTCTTTAAGCAGCTCATGATATTTAAAAGGGTAATTCCTCTCTGCCATAGAATTCAGTTAGGTACACAAATATTTTTTTTAACTCTCCTATGACCCATATGTTGTTTACTCTATAGAGTCTACTCTATAGAGTTTGTTTAATTTCTTTCCAACTTTTATTGGTTTCATCCTTATTGTATTTGATGGGAATTTCCCATGAGAAGAGGATAAAAAACCCAATGAAGTATGACTTGAAAAAAACACCTTCTAGTTGTATACATTCTTTGTAGAAGAAATGTAGAACTGTGTCCTTAATTGGTAACATAATAAATTGATGTATCTGCCTGAATTCTCTTAGGCTTATACTGTATTTGGGGAAAAAATGCAAAAGTAAAAATGTTTTTGAAATTATGCAAAGCTTACTAAAAGATGGAGTAAAAATTTATTCTTAAAAAAAATTAATATCCATAATGTAACACTGAAGTGCCTGCACTGTTTCCCTCTACTTCCTGAATTTCAAATTTATGTCATGATATTAGAAATGCCACAGTACAAAGAATATGTTTTGAATACTGCCAGCCCCTTGATCGTGCGTGGGGCCTTAGGTAGAGCTCAGTAGGCGCGTACCGACTGGTTTGAACTCTAAGTATAGCTATATCAGGTTAAGAATTTCCAAGGCAAACCTGAGCACCAAGGTCCAATGACTCAAGACTTGTTAGAGTTGTCAGGGCATTCAACAGTTTTTGATATCTTCTGTAGAAATATATCTAAGAGAGGAAAACACACAAATTTTATACTTCTTCCCTGTGTTTTCTGTTTATGTTGAGAACCCAAACCCTGTGCTTCTCAACACACTTTTTGTACAACACATAAGTGTTTTTTTTCACGTTTTACAATCCCTTCAAGTAATAAAGTTGTATTTCATGGCCAATTAATCTGGGAGGGAAATGAAGACAGTTACACAACATTTAACACGATACAATGTTACAAAATCTACACGTGTAGGTGAACGTTAAGATTTCTAAATGGGTAACATACTGATTTGGTAAAAATGTAGAAGAAAGTTTTGTATAGGTCCTATATGGAAGAATCAAGAACAGAAAAATCAGCAGTTCAATTTACCCAACTTCTCTGACAGAAAACAAGGCCTTCGAACAAAGGGAAATGCAGTGATTGCAAGCCATGGATCAAATGGGAGACCAAAACGAAAACGTGCTGCTATCTCTGCTGGTTGAAGTTCCTTTGTCTCAGGCTTTCTCCTTTGACAAGATTTTTTTTCTGCCACCTGTGGTTTACCCACAGTACTGCAGTACAGCTGAAGATGTGTGCCACATTGCACTAGCATTTTCAACCTAATTATTCTTGTGTGATTGGAAAAGCTAGAAATTGAATTGCAAACCTCAAGGGCCTCTAAAGTGAAAATTCAGGAAGAGATGCTAAGGTTATCACTATCAGCTCTGTATGCTTAATTAGAAGGCGAGCAGCAGATTGTCATTTGCTTTACCAGTGTCAAAACCTCCATTAGAAATGAAACTGTGAGGAAGAGGAACATGTGGCAAACAGTTTGTGAACCATAATTAAAGCTTGTTTATCTGGGGCAACCATTGCAGAGAATGAGGGGAAAGAAATGCTGGGGCTGGCATGATGCATATGAATGAAATAATGAATTTAAGTTGGTACTTCTAGGGATCTGTTGAAACCAGTCTTACAGGGGGTAAAGGGATTTCAAAACATTATGCTTTTCAGTTGCTGGTATTTCCTTTTTCCTTAAAACGAAGAACTTAAAGATGGGACAGAAATAATAGGTGTCCAATGGAAAGCCAGTGCCCTGATACAAATAGTGGGATCAAGGGGAATAATGTTCTGTATCTGCAGACCATAGATGGGATTATGTGATTTCCTCCCTAGAGGGATGCTACGTTACTTTGGAGCCTTTGTTTTAAAACAGAGCTCCCCAGACCACCCGGTACCATATTTGTAGGTGACAGCTACTGAGCTCCATCCTACCTGTTCATATCACCTTAAAAAAACCCCACACCATCTTGAGCTTTAATTGTGAAAATAAGGAGCACAATCTGTTGGGGCCTGATGTTACAGAGCTTTCCCAAGCCTCAGTGAGCAAGTGATCCCAACGTGCATGCCAAGCCTTGCAGACAGGCTGGCTCTGTTAGCTCTGATAACCACAGCATTTGCATTTTCACCCTCAACTGCTGATTTACTCCAGTGCTTTTACATCAGATAACTTATTTAAATAATGCTAACTGGCAGGTGAGGAACAGTCACTAAGAAAGCTGTAATGGCTTAGGTGGGCAGAGGGAGATTTGTGGGTAAAGATATTAAAGGAAAACAGATTTTAGTTAAAATCTTTAACAACTGGGTGCAAAAGAGGCATACTGCCAGCCAGTTTTCAATGTGTCTTTTAGTGTCTCTTCAACAAATGGCAGATCTCTGGTGTACGTGAGCAACAGCAGGAGATTCCCATCTTCTCTTAGCACAGGCTGTTATATACCAAAGCAATTCTGTACAACAGGAAATGCTTTTTCAGAATAATGAGTTGCAAGAGTTGGGTATGTGATTTGGATTTCAATTCTTCTCCTAATGCTAGCATTGCTACTAGCTTTAACAGGAAAATTTTAATATGGACCAAAATAGAGGAAATGTTTCTTCTTCTGATTCTTCTGAACTTACTAGATTCATGAAGTCCTTCTCTATATGCTTTTGTTCCCAGAGAAGGCTTTGCCTACAAATGCATTGAGAATATTAGCTTGCAGCGATTTGCTTGTTCCCTTTGCTTGTGCCAGCATGAGGAAGTCTGAGAAGAGCAGAGAAAAGCCTGTATGCAAAACTGTCTCATGTCTTGCTTGTGCCCGGATAGCAGTGACACCCATTCTTTTTTGCAGGTACCTGTAGCCTGATGTAGTGTCTACCCTCACATGACTGAATGTGTTTGCATCCTAAGATCAGCCTGTAGCTTGCACCCATCATTTCTCAAGGCTGACCTGTGTCCTGTTCATGTAATGGATGTGTGTCAGGCCACATGAAAGGGAGGCAGCAGAGCCCTTGGGGAAGAGTGGCCAGGAATTGGCTGATGATGCCAGAACAATTCATCTTCCTACAGCCCACTCCCTGTCCCTGGCTGAAGGCCCTGCAGGAAAACAAGGGTGACAGGAAATCATCTGTAGGTGGATGAATTGTCTTGACAGCTTGGCCCTTGCCTGCTGCGTGTGGTGTATGCTGATACCCTGGGGATCATTCCTTTCTTAAGTTTTTTGAACTTTCTTGACTGGTGGCAGTGGTGTGATGATGATAATGCTGATGATGCCAGTGAAGGGAAGAGTATTTTTTGCTGAACTCCAAATAGTATCAATGATAAATTCAACAGAAGTAATGTGAATAGCATCTGGTCTACTACCTTGAATGCCTTGAGTGTGTTGGCAGTGCTTTTGGTATTATTACCAGCAGCTTGTTAATACTGACTTGATTTTCTTTCAGAACCCTCAGAAAAATCTCCATGATCGCCTTGTGGCTTATATTGTCCTCAAACTCCATCAAAGCAGAGACGGGCTCCTGCCCAGCTCTGAGATAATGCTGAATTAGAAAAGCTAAACTGTTACACTCTCAAGCATCTGTGAGGTCATGAAGGTGCCTAAAGATGATCTAGCCACAAGCGATACAGGAGGTAATTGCTTCATGTGTTATAAGGGTGTCAAGTAGCTACCAAGGAATGTCAGCTTAGCTGGCATGCCCATTCCTTTATTTATTTGTTTGTTTATTAATTTTTCTGTTGTTGTGACTGCATGCTGCATATCGTGTACACAGATGGGACTATTAAACATTTTCCTTAGTCTTAGCTATGAAAGCAAGCTCTTTAAGGAAACTTTAAATTAAATTCTTGTTTTCCATTGGCATTTTTTCAGTTTTTCCACTTAATGAAAAAAAGATCCCATTTGTGGAGAGGAAAACATTCCCCACGCAAATATATTCAGTATGTTTTGTTGTAGACCATATATATATAGCTCAAAATTTTTTTTTGGACATAGATACTTTGTGGTTAAAAGGATGAAATTTTTGTCATATAAAATGGCTTAAGCAAATATTTGAGCATGCTTAAATGCATGTATAGTGCATTTTATGATTTATGCCCGGTAAAATTGGGTTTTACAGTCATGTGCTGTATTGCAGTAGATACTACTTGTGCTTGTTGGTAGTGTGCTATTCTGACTAACTTGGTTTTTATGCATATTAATTAGGCACCTAGTAACATATGTATCCCATCAATGTCTGAGCAGCTGTCCAGGGTTTAAAAAACGACACTTGGAGCTGTTAGCCTTAACAGACTGGAAGAGATTTCTGCAGTGAATGAATTTTTTGCTGTAATGTATTTAAACAATACATGGTATCTCAACAGGAGGTGTGGACTCAGAGCAGTACTTGCTGAGGGGGTTTCTGTGGCCTGTGTTATTCAGGAAGTCAGGCAGGATTGCAGGATGATGCTTTTCCCCTTATTACAAAAAAACCCGCTTCTATAACATAGCTTCTTCAGAAACTTACTCAACTTTTCCCTTCTCTTTTGAAGAATTTCACAAATTATGCGTATATTATTGCATCCCACTGTTTTCATACAAATTCTAAAAAGGCAGATTCAATCACAGACTGTGCTTTGAAAGGAGTGTTTGTATGCTTTTTGTACAGATGGCAGTTGCCATCATTAGTTATTGTCAGCATAACTCAGTTTACAATATAGTGAGCTATTTTTGAGAAGATTCATTTGCTGCAGAACATGAGTAGGTGCTTATGAGCTTATGCACACGTGTGCATGCCAGCACATAGCCATTCAAACCCACATGTGCTCCTTTCCCAAACATGCAGTTTTAATGATAAGTTCAGAGAACTGGCCCATTGCTTTATACATATGTGTTTGGAAGGAGTAACATTGCTTGTCCAAATTGTATTTGGACGCTGTCCCTATAATACAGCAAGAGGTATTACATGGTTCTTGCATGCTTCTATGAGTGTTTAACATAATTCTATGTTATAGTTGATTCTCAATTGAACAAGAAAGAAAAACACCTGGAAAAATCCAGATAATGCAGTAATAAGGGGAGACAGCTGAGTGCCCAGGGAGGTGGTGGAGTCACCATCACTGGAGGTATTTAAGAAACGTGTGGACATGGCTCTTCGGGGCATGCTCTAGTGTCCACAATTATTGGTTTGTGGTGGGGTGTTGTGTGGGGGATTGTGGGTGTGGGGTTTAGTTGGTGGGTGCTTTTTTTTTTTTATTTTTGTGTGTGTGGTTTTTCTGTTTTTTGTGTGTTTTTTCTGTTTTGTTTTCGGTTGTGGGTGTGTTTTTGTGTTTGTTTGGGTGAGGGTTTTTGTTTTTGTTGGGGTTATGTTTTTTTTTTATTGTTTGGTTTTGTTGTGTTTTGTTTTGTTTTAATGTAGTTGAACTCAATGATCTCAAAGGTCTCTTCCAACCACTAAGATTGTGTGATTCTGTGACCATTATGCACAGCCAACCCATCCACAATTTGAATATCTTTGTACTGGAGCTCCTAATCCAATGCTGACTTCTGGGGAGCAGATAGGAGGCCAGGGTTATTTGCTCAGCCAGAGCATCCATCTGTGCTGCTCTTCATTGCAGCTGATTTCCAAGAACCTACAGATATAGTAAGCATTGCCTGAACGACTCATGTGGAGGCATGTCAACTTGGGTCTGGCTTGTCTTGTTAGCTCTGGATGTCCTACAAGAGGGTCCAGCAGGAGCTAATATCTTGTACTTCAGGAGTCTCTGCATGTGTGTATGTGTGCTTTGTTGATCTGAGATAGCTAAATTGTCCTGAAATACTGAAAGATTGAACTTACAGAGTGGTGATTAAGCATTAGCAACTTTAGACTCAGAAAACCCAATTTGTTGCATGAGCTAAATCAATTAGTCTGTTAGCTGTGTATAAGTAGGAGGTTTTAATACTTTTTGAATTCAGCCACTGGAAATAAAGATATGATCTTGAGCATTAAAGCAAGTATAGTACATAAAGATTGCACTTTGGACAATTTGCCTTTATTTCCAGAGCAGCTGTGAACAGGTCTTATCTGAAAAACATTGTGTGTAGATGTTTTTGATGAAAATTTAAAACATTTTATTGCTGTCTAAGTTTTATATTATATTTTAGATTTTATAAGTTATATATTTTAGCGTTATGTTTTTCTAAAGAGGAAGGAACCCTTATTTTCTCTTCCTTTAAATAAAATAAAATTGCATGCAAAAATTGTTGCTGGAAACTAATTGGAACTTTTGTTGCCTCAACAGAATTTTGATTTCTTTCTTAATCTTTTGTGTGGGCCAAGTTCTCTACATGGTCTAGGTATTACTGGTAGTACAATGTTATATGTGCCTTCTCTGAAGGAGAGATGTCCTAAAAAGACCTCAGCCATTTACATTTCCTTGAAATAAAGTTTTGTGTTAGATATCTTCCATGTTAATTATTTTTCACAAGTCAAACTTACAAAAGACATGGAAAAAAATTTATATCTTCCCAGAAGGAATTTCTTAGGCATTCCCTGACTGCAAGGAAAGCTGAAGGCATTGTGCCAAATAGTGCACAATTGCAGGAAAGAGGTAAGAGCCCTATTTTTAGGATCCCTTGAGCACTTCAGAGGGTTGTAGATGTTATGTCCTTGACAGTCCTTGATATTCTCAGCACACACAGCTTGTTCTGGAGAGCATCCACTCAGTGATAACTGCTGAGGATCCTAGCAGTATTGTTCAGTGGAGCATGGCTTCAATTTGATCTGAAATGAAATTTCAGATCATTTCTCCATATGCATATTATGGATCATTCCACTGTATTGGTTAATTGTGGTCTAGCGATGTAATTGGAATTCTGGAAACAGAAATTAGTGTCATCCTCGAAAAGAACCAGAGGAAAGTGACATGTTTTATTGGCTATTCCATTTAGATGTAATGTAATTTCAGGTACTTGTAGAATTATAACATTGAGACCTAATATGACAGATTCTGTAAGTGGATAGATTTGGTGCTTGATAAAAATTAATATTGAGGCAGGCCTTTCTTATTATTATTTTGGTCTGAGACAGGAAAGGTCCTCTCAGAATTATGTCTGAAGATTCCCCAAAATACTAGTATTACTACTTCATCGATCATTTAAATATAAATCTATTACTATTTTAAAATTTGAATAATTAAGAATACAAGCAGCTTAAATAAACTTGTGGTTTTTTCCATTCTTTGTTTTCTTATCGTGGCTTGTAGTCTGTGAGCTCTCAGTGTTCTCTGGAATAGAACCCTGTGTAGTTAACATAAGAAATAGAAGTTGTCAATCCTGCTTCAGATTCCAAGTTAACGAAACAGATACCTATTTAAAGAAAAATATAAAAGAGAAGTGAACAAGCAGATAATCATGTACTTTCCTCCGATTAGTTTCCCTGGTTCCCTTTCTACAGTACATTTGATTGCACTGTCCATCAAGCATGACATGAGAAGAGAAATAATTGGAAGCAAGAGAAGAGGGGACCTGGAAGCATTGCATGGAAGGTGACTGAGAGAGCCAAGGCAGGGAAGTGAGTTCAGTATTTTCTTTGTGTGCTTTCTGTCAAGTGGAGTTCTGCTTAGCACGCTGCTGTGCTCCTGACAGCTCTGAGGATTCTGCTCATTCTCATCCAAAATTGGTTTCTGTCTGCAGTTACAAATCCAAGAGGAAAAGTAAAGCTACTAATTGAATGTAAAGGCTTTCTGACTTGGCTTACAGCCTACTCCAGGGCTGATGAGTGTCTACTTGCAGGCCATGAGGAATGAGTTTTCTGTTTACAACCAGTGCATTTAGCCTGAGACTGCCCATTTGAAAAAAAAACAAAACCAAAACTCAAAAAATCCCTGGAGGCAACACTGAGATTTTACCACAGTAGGTTATGCTGCAGTCTAAACTGGCAGTGCTTGCTTCATAGGCACATTACCAAGGGAAAAGATGCAGAGTTTATTTTAATCTTAGGAGCAGCAACTGTTTTCTGCTTTTAAGATTTACTGTCTTGAAGCCCTGAACAGAACAGGTAGTGTTTCCAGAGTTAAAACAGCTGGCTCGAAAGAATAAGATGACACTCCAGAAGTGGGAGTAAGAAGAAAAACAAAGAAAAAAAACAGCAATGAAAAAATAAGACATAATTTTTCTGAGTTTCTCATAAATTATAAGGTCTAGTTATTGGTTTTAAGACTCCCTCTTGCCTCCATTGAAGCTCTCTTGGCACCCAGTGTGTACTGCTGAGCCCTGTGTCCTACTGTGGGGACATGGGACTGTTGAGTGCTGGTAGGGCAGCTGCTTCTGCCCCCCTCCTCACTATACTTTCCTAACCCTTCTAAGCAGGAGCCAGTTTCTTCATACTTTTTGGACAAAATGAGGCAGCATTCAGTGCTGATGCAGGTGTTCCCTATCTGCCAGGCTGAATTTTCTCTGTCTAGGCTGGGTCATGCTGAATTGGTTTGAATGGAAAAAAAGCGATATTTTCACATGCTAATGGACTTTCTATTTTCAGGAATATATTTGCAAATCTTTAAAATCTCCTGTCAGCCCCATCTCTCACAGCCTTCTGTTTTCTTATGGACCTCCCGACTGTACAGTGGATAGGCACAGGCCGGAGCAGTGCCTGGGAGTTACCTGTGCCATTCAAGAGTTAGTGTGGGTGTTTGCACTGTCTCAGAGAAGACCTTGGCATAGCTCACGTCAGCATAGACCAGGGATCATCCCCAATGGCTGTGTTTAGGGCTTGTTTTTAGGGCTGAAAGTGTTTAGCTGAATGCTTTACCAGCTGGTCTTGAGGCCAAAATACTATCCCTTGCCCATTTTATGTACAAGCACAGGCACAGCCACGGACTTCAGATCTAAGTACCAGATGACACTATAAGACTTGTTCTAATGCACCATCTTCATGTGCTGCAGGAGAGGACTTTTGATGTGGTCCTGGTCTGACTTGGCTCTGACTGAAGTCTCTGGTGACATTACCTTTGCCTTTGCTGTGGAAGCAAAGCTGTACCACAAAGAAAAGCTTAAAATAAAATATCACCTTCTTCTGCCATGTTTGTTACTGGGCTCTTCAAGCATGGGATAAGTACAGTGAAGTTAATGCTAATGTTCAGCAAAAAGTCTTTTGGCTAAAAGAATGCCTCTCTTAAAAGATAAGGACTGGGTTTCTAAAGATTTGGGTTTTGGTATTTAAAGCAGCAAATCCAAGGTGCATACGAGTGTGTCTTCAGCATTTTCAAAAAAACCACACCACTTCCATATTTAGTGCCAGTCACTTATTACCTCTTGTCAATTTAAAGATGATGGTTGTTTTTTCTTTCTGTGTGTTTACAGTGCAGTGGGGGTACAATAGGGCTATAGAAAAAAAATCAGTAATTATAACCAAACTTTTGGCTATGGTAAGAGTGGTCTTGTGTCTGGGCTCTTTGTTTCCAGCAAGAGGTGATCATACTGGCAAGAGGACAAGAACATGGTGAAAAGGTTCATGCCTAGAAAACATAATCTCTAAGGATACACTGAAGGAAATAGGGCTGTTTAAAGAGAAGACTGAGGAGGGATTTGATGATAGTCTAAAACAGTGGAAAAGATTGTTTCCACCATGTTAATGATGAATGTGACAAATTATAACAAGGATGTTTCAGACTGGACATTTGAAAAACTTCCAATAAGGATAACAGAGCACTGGGGTGGATAGTGTAGGAACGTTGTGAAGTTGCTATCGTTGGATGTATTTAAGAGTAGAGCGGGCAAACATCTGTCAGAAATGGCATAGGTACAGTCAGCTATGGTTGGAAAACTTGGATCTGTCAGTATAGAGAAGATTAAAGTTTTTGAACCAGGTTTTCACAATACAAAATAAATAAATAGGTTCTATCCACAGAAACGGTTATTCATGTACAGAAGTGACTGGAATATAAAGATATAACTGAGGGAAAGTTGTGCTTAAGAATTACATTATTGTAGTTTTTATTTGACTTTGAGTGGTTTTACATCGTGGCTGTCTACAATGAATGATTTAGATGATGCAGATAATTGCAAATGGAATTTTCTGCAAACTTTTGGCAAATCCATTCATTGTAAGTGGATTTTGCTGCTGAAAGGTTTTTCCAAGTGCAAAGGGAGTTTGTGATGAAAGATTTCTGTGTGAACGAGTTTCTGCAGAGGGGCTGCTCTGTTTTTCTGTTTTGGGAGAGCTATGCACAGAAAGTGTCTTCTGACAGTGAATTGACTGTGGATGTAATATGCATTAGAATTTCAGCATATAAATTATTGTGGATCAGGCAGGTAGTGTCAGTTCCAGTGGACAGCAGGATGCTCAACAATGAATTGCATTTTGACACACTTTCAGTGCTCCTTCATGATTTCTTTTTCAGTCAGGTTCCTCTGTTTGCCTCTACTGTAATTGATAATTCACATCACTACACTTCTTACCCTTATTCTTTTCACGTGTTGTTGTTGTTTCTTTGTCTTTTTAACTTTTCCATGTTCCCAGTATAGTAAGCTCTGTGTCACTGGTATACCAGATGCCATGATGTCCCACTCTCCCTATGTTTCCTCTGAATACTGCTTTATTCCAGTACTCACAGTCCACACCTCAATGGGACTGGACCAGGCCACGGAAAAACAGGTACTAGGTGAAGAAGACCTTGGTAGTTATTTCTGATATTCTGAAGTTAGGACTCCTTTGAAAGTTCATTGGTTAGTTGTCACTGGCTCAGGAATGGAAGTACTAAATTAACTAAGATCAGTGATTATGTATGTTCCTGTTCCTGGTGGGTGTGCTTATGAATAAATATTTGGCTACCTAATCGTGAAAAGCCAAGTATTTTACTTCTTGTGATGTGGGCATACTTTTGATTAAAGAGCCGATATAAAAGAAAGATTCATTTTCAGTGAGGATTCTTGGCAGATGGATTTTTGGAAAAACAATTATAAAGAGCAGCAGATACTTAGAGGTGCTTCTGAAGAAAGCCTACGTGTGCAACTAAGAGCAGAAGTGATAGCCTTGTGATTTTCTTGATTTTCTGCAAGTATCTTGAGGAGGCCATACCTGATGTATGATGTAGTATTAAACTAATGTCTGTATAATGAAGGATGTTCTTACTAAACCAGCTGCTGAAATTCTCAATCTATGGAGAAACTGAACTCCTACAGATGTCAGCTTAGATAGGAACCTAATAAGATGCTCTTAATGTCTTTTAGAGGAGTTTATCTCTCTCCATAGACTGTGTAGAAACTAGAGATACTTTTTTTGGATGTCTCATTGGACAGCTCAGGCTCATGTGGTTCAGCATTATGTATACATCCGATTATTTTCTAGGCACTTTTCCTCACTGGAGGTAACATAAATGGAAATTTATGTGGAGATCTGGGAAGAGAAAAGAAAGTTACTGATTCAGCATTTGGGACTCTAATTATTGGTTACTGTTGTCAGAAATACCCTTCTAAAAGGAGCCTGACTGTGACTTTTCTCTTGGACTTCTTTCTGGGTTAGAGCATGTCTATGCAGCCTGAGGGATGCCCCAGGGTCCTCTTCTAGTTATATATAAAGTCCTTGCTCAAACAGCATTTTTCCCTTTATAAACTCAAAAAGTATAGTCAATTGTATGCATTTGGTGAATTTACTAATAGGCCAATCCAGTCTAGTCATACTGTGTAGCTGTTTTTTTAAACCTAAGGCATTCCCAAATGAAAATTTTATCAGTTTTATTGAAAACTCTTAAATAATGTTTTCCAAAAATTGTAGTTAGAATAGTTGCCTCTAAACAGTCTCCACTGATTGTTGCTACATTACTCATTGTAAGACTGCTTTCTTTTCCTATGTTCTTTTCAGAATGTAAATTAATTTAGATTATAATAATTTGCCTCAGATCATGCCAATTAAAAAAAAAAAGAAGAAAGATGGAATAGAAATATTGTTTTCTAAGTGACAATTAGATATCTTGCACTGCCTTAGGTTGTATTTCTGGTGTTCTTTTTTTTTTTCCTAATTTCCTTTGAATACAGTTTCACATTTCTTTTCGCTTCTTTTATCTTTCAGGGGAATTTTCAGCAGAAAATTCTAATCTAATTATTTGTTCTTGCCATGTTCTTTCCATGGAACACCTTTTTTTGCCACAAACCCCTTTGATAGGCTCCCTGTGGTATTTTTGGCTGACTTCTTCCTAGCCCTGGAGTTTTCCTATCCACATCCTGGTCATGTTATTGAGGAGAAAATGTAAAACAACTCCATTCACTAAAAGACCTTCAGGATCCATACATGTTTGTTTTAATGTGTCCTAGTCAAGCCATTCCACGTTCATGCTAATATGAAATGCTGCCCCCATGCAATACAAAATGCCCTATGTTCCGCTATGGACTGTGGCTTGGAACAGCATGTCTGAATAGCCAGGTGGTGGTCACACTGTCACAGCATTTTCATGGCTTGCTAGATATTGCTGTGGTCACGCCTGCCAAACCAGAGCTACACTTTTATGAAGCAAAAATTGCATCAAGTAATGAAGCATTGTTACGGGAAGCAGAGCCAAAGCAGTATCAAGAGGTCAGAGCTCCTGCAGAACACAACATATGCTGGCATGCCACCAAATGGTAGCGAGTTGGTGTGTGAAGCAGCAGTTTTTGCAGAGCAGAAATAACTTGTGGATCAAGTTTATACTTGTTTAGTGCACTGTCCTCTTTACAATGAGCAACTTGCAGCTTCTGAGGAAATGCAAGAAATTCTGTGGGGGGTAAGCATGAGTACTTTGTCTGATTACTAGTACAGCACTGTGTGCTTCGTTTGATTTAGGACTCTTAAGTAGCGATCTGTGCATTGTCAGCTTGGCCAGTCAAGTGGTGCACAATGTCTTCCTGGCTGAGACAAGTGGGTGCATTCTGTGACTGTTCCTTAACAGACCAGAGCAAGGGAACAAATACCCTGCAGAAATGAAGGAAATACTGTGTGTGCGTTCCCCAGCTAGGTTGGAATGGCATTTCTTCAACAATCTGAATTTAGTACCAAGCTTTGCCATTTTAGTAACTCAATTGTAGAGAACATATTAAGCTGTTAGCACTTCGCTGCTTTCTTCTTGTTGTTTCTTATAATTTAACATTCATTATTCAATATTCTAGTTCACAATAGATTTTCAGCAAATAAGGTATCCAAAATTCTAATAGAAGTGTTGAAAAAAACCCTGTAAACATTAGGCAGAAAAAGATCTTAATTTTAGAAACCCCCCCCTTTTTTTTTTCTTTTTTTGTTTTTTAACAACAAGCGCAGATCCCTTTGTCAAAAGTTCTGCAGTTAACAAAACTGCAATAGAACAATTCCTGGAATATATCAAAGTTATATATTAGAGTTTGCCACCTCCTGCTTGTAGAAAACTTCAGTCAAATTGGAAAATAATTCTGTAAACCTGGAAGGTAGGATCTGGAAAAAACCTTAAGAGATTTTTTTTTTTTTTTTACAGAAACAGAGACAAGCATATAGTGCATGAAAGCCAAAATGTGGCATGTATCTGAAGGTCAGTTGGAGGTTAGTGACAGGAACAACAGGCACAGGATATGTAGCTAACATTTGGAAATTGTAATATAAATGGCCAGAACAGTCAGGTTTCTGCTAGAGAAATAAATGTTATAGCAGCAGAAGGGAGTATTTTGTTGAATCTTTTGACCCACTATTAAATAGTGATTAAGGGTTAACAGTGTCAATAGGAAACAAGATCCTTCACTGATGGAGTAGTCAAGGCTCCTCTGAACTTTATCATCTTTCTGCCATACTCTTACATCACAGCACCTGGGAAAGGATCTGTTGACCTATCAGTTAAATTTGGATCTAGTAAATTTATCCTTAGGTAGTGCTTCATCATTTCATCCTTGTCAGGGACTGTTATTTTAGTAGCTATGGATACCTTAGTCAAAGATGCTCTGTAGGAGTCCTGGTTGGTTTTGTGATAAATGTTTTCCATTAACTACCAAGACTGCTCAGCAGATGAGTATTTATGTCACCATCTCTTCTCTTGCCAGACTTGTGATTTGCCTTCTCTTACTGCTTACGTTGAAGAGGCTCTGCCTAAGCTTTATTTATGTAGGTATGTGCTGAGACTGGGGGGGGAATGGGACAGGATGCTCCTTTGCCTTCACACGCTGGAAGGAGAGAAGTCAATCTGTGTTCCCTCTTTACCTCTCCAAGGGTATAAAGCATCCCAATGGGAGGAGAAAGGGATAAGAACGTGATCTTCACTCACTCTCTTGACATATATGCTGTAGCCAAAAAGAAGGATTGGTTCTATGGGAGGTAAGATATACTCCATAAATATGTGCTGTACTTGTTTCCCAGTCCTTGCCCCTGTATCCATTTCCTGAGTCAGTGTAATTCAGAACCATCTTCTTAGCATTTCAGAGGTTTTAATGGTATAAGCCAAAGTCACTGATACTGTCAGTGAATTCCTATTCTTTCACAGTGAGGCATGCCTCACCGAATACTCAAAATGAGCATTTTTATTAAATAGTGGCTGATTATTAAGAACATTAGTTACACCACAGTTACACCAGGGCAATTCTGGTTATTTTAAAAGTCACGTTATTTCCACAGCCAACATTTACATAAAATGCCCATGATGTCAGAACTATTATATTTTTAAATATAAATTTGGGCAGCAGTGAGACACAATTATGCCCGCCTTGTTATTGGAGCTAAAGTATATAGCACTGAAAATACTGTACTTGGAAAGAAAATTGATTCCTAAATAACAGCCCATGAATTGGCCCAAAGTGAATTGGCTTGAACACAATACACTGTTAATAGCATTTAAGCCAGATTTTAGATAGATGCTTAACATTCAGTAGCTTTAGATACTACTGAAACCATGTAGAAACTATTCAAAATTGGGCCTTTTTATTACTGCTAAAGTGAACATTGTACTAAACCTTGAAAGAGAGAAATTAATTAAAAAAAAAAAAAAGGCTACAAAAAGTAAACACAGTTTCAGATGGAGGAGAAAGCCAGCTTTTAATCCTATTTGTGGGCTTTCCTCCAGTTGGGCTAGCCATATGAGTAAGGGAAGTAGGATTTGGTGCTGGGAAGCAATAATACTGAAGAAGATATAGGGATGGAGAGATGCAGTATGCAACAGCTAAACTGTCTTATCTATTTCCAGAAACACTGGCATGCAGAAAGGAGAGTTCCTGTTTCCAGTGTTATGATGTGCAGGAACATGGGAAATACTAGCAGCAGTGTTGTGGGAGAGATTGAGAAATCAGGGCATTCAGAGGAAGGGATTAAGAATAATTAACGCATTCTAATAGAAAGGACTAAATATGTATAGTTTGGCTAAATGGTGGCTAATGTGGCCTGAGGGATAGGATAGCCCACAAATATTTGAGTGAAGTAACTCCCTCAAAGAGGGAGAGAAGAATAGTTATTTAGCATAAAGGATGAGTTGTAGCTATAAGTAAATAGAGAAAATAAAACAAAGAAAAACTTAATCTGAATTTTGGGAACAATTTCCTGAATGAGAGTTCAGTTATTACCCCCTGGAATAATCATTCTAAAGAAATGTGGGAGCCCGACTCTTCCCTATATTAAGTGCTTGTCTGGAAAAATGCCACATATGACTGGAGAAATCAGTCCTAGTGTGAGAGAAGAGAGGAGATCTAGGGATCCACCACCCCTAGGCTCCCTGATGGTTTATGGGGTTTTTTTGTTCCTCCCCCCCCCCCCCCCCCCCCCCCCAAGAAATCAGTTCAAATTTCACATTATATAGGCAGATGTACTTTTATACTTGTAGCTGCCTTGGGCAGGATGAAGCCCTGTGTCATGGCAGGCCAGGCTCTGGNNTCTGGGCACTGCATCCAGCGTGGGGCCTCCCAGTGCAAGGGACATGGACAAGCCAGAGGGAGCTCAGTGGGGACCACCAAGGGCTTGGTCTGAACAGGGGAATGGACTAGAAACCACCCTTCCAACCTGAATTATCCTATGAATTATCCTTGTGTCTCCTTTGTGCTGGTGGTGCCACTGCCAATGCCTTTCTTCTGAGTGGACTGAGTGTGCTTGCTGTGCGTGCTGTATGCAGTGTGGTTCTACTGGGACCTTACGTAAATGGCACCACTTGAGCTCTTGCAGCTGTGGGGGGATGGTGTGGTATTGCTCAGAGTGTCTCTTTGCTGCAAAGAGGGCACACTTTGCTTGCTCTGACATCTTGCTCTTCTGCAAACATTTATACCTAGGCCAACTGAATATAAAATGCTTTAACATCTGAATTTTATGCAGGTGTAAACAATTAATGACTTTACAAGGTAGTGAAAAATCAGGCCTCAGGTCCTCAGGCCTGCGTGGTGTATCATCAACCCTGAGCAGGTTCTGTTGTTATTTGAATAAAGAGACATGCAACAGTGATTCTAAAATCTCAGGAGAGTTTTTGCAAGAATGTTTAAATCATACTGTAGTTAGAGAAATGAAATTGAAAGTCATGTTATGACAGCAGCTGGGAGAACATTAATGGAATTGGCCAAGATGAAAGAAAAGACCATTGTTTCACAGAAAAAGAGAAGGGGACACAGGAAATCACTCCTCATCACACTTCTGGCCGCACCTTGATTTCATGCTGCAGTTTACTGACCCCTCTCCCCCTTCCCTCTCCTTGTTGTGCCAACATAACTCTGTGTGTCTGTGTTGTAAACTGGATCACTGGCAGGCTAAAAAGGCAACTCTTCAGGGGTGTGCTTGCTCTCCTGACATGACAAGCTGTGACCAGCAGGGCACCAGAGGTAAATGCAGTTTGTGTTGGCTGTTACACGTGTGCCTTGGCTTTTGCACTGCCATAATTGGAATTGCCCTTTCTATCAGCCATTCCAACAGCCCAGGTTTCATGTATACAGGAGAACTATGTGCTACAGCTATATATGTTTATATGTACTTTGCTATGTAAATTATATTTATCTCATTTAAATTCACTGGTCAAAAGTACATTTTATGCATGTGTGTATAGACAAAAAGTGTACATTTTAAAGCCTTAACTTCAGCTTTCTGCAAGGGAATTCTTGAGTTACAGCCTAAATAGAGTTCCAGCAGGTGTTTGCATCTCTTTCTGCCTCTCCCAGTTACACACATGCTGTGCATCTTGCTCTTTCACAGCCATACTCACATCTTGGATAGCATGGAAGAGAGAAACAGATGCAGTTTCTTTCAGAAAGCTGCAGGGAGAAGTTTATAATGTGCTCTTCAAAATGTATTATAAATGACGAATGTATTGCTAGAGCAGGTACTGTGTGGAGAGGGAAGTTACCATGAAATTTAGTTGAAATACCTTCTCAGATGAAGTCTATTTGGCAGTGGTTGTGTATGCCCGGGGAACCATGACTCTTCCATTCCTTTTGTCTTTGGACCATCCCTGTGTGTATGGGGATCTTTATAGCTGGCTGTTTTTGCCTCCATACTGTTGCGTTTCCGTGAGGGAAGCTGCAGCTCTAACCAGGAACATTTGAGCCAAAAGTTTTGTTATCAGAAATGAAGAAAAGTTTCTTTCATTTGATTATCTAGCTATAACGTAGTAATGATAATGATGGAATGGAAGGCAATGTAAGTAATGTAATTATAGTTACTTGGATTGTGAATTCGGGGAGTTTTATTACCTTCTTTGCTTCTTTTGTAACTTTCAGTATGCCCATTTTAAAGTATAATCAAAACAATATGTTTCCTTGGTTTATGCATTAGTCACTATGAAAAGTTCCTAGCATTGAGATATGCAGATGTATTTTCATGAAGGGGAGGCTTAATATTACATGTGAAAGACATGCCCAAATGGGTCTTTCTCTTTTTGAATAAGCCTACCAAGAACTAAATGGATAAAACCAATTACATTAACCTTTAGTAATATTCACTTATTGTCATTTGCTGTATTTACTTATATTTTTATTAACTGGCCTCACTTTCATCCTTTCATCTTTTTTCTCTGATTTGAACAGTCATTTGTAGATTAGGAGGCCTTTAGTTTTGTATCTGATCGGGATAAAGAGTGGGACAAATTTCAAGCTCTCCATGAACCAGCTGGTATGAAATCATGCAGAAGTATGTGGACTGATGCTAATTTAGATTTCCTGAAAATTTGCCCCAGATGTTTTGTGCACAGTTATATGTTAGTGCCTAAGTTCTGGGGTTTTTTCCTTGAGCTTTGGAAAGTTTCTCTGTGGCATTGCATTTCTGGATATGTACTGTTTCTGATCTATACATCTGAGCAGCCTTGGGAGAAGCAGGCAGTGGTTGGTTGGAGTAAAGATCCACAAGCCTGAGTAGTGTCCACACAATTCCTCCTTTAGATCTCACCAGGTTAGTAACTATAGCTGTATAAACAATTGTTTTTTGGTTTGGCATCAGAAATGAAAGCAACAAAATCCTGGTTTGAGTTAGACACAACATTCTTTTCCATCTCATGCAGAAAATTTTGTTTCTCTTTCCATTTATGCTGAAGATTAAAATAATATGCATATGTGGTTTTAAGGCACTGAATTGTCTCACTGGCCTTTTTGAAATGCTAGTACATCCCCTTGTCCTAAACACTGTTTGTGACCAAAGCTATTAGCAAAATTCTAACACCTAACTTAGAAATCTAAGAAACCGAGGACCACATCCTGCTGTGTGTTACATGTCTGTTGGTAGAGGGAGCGTGTAAGCTGTCTGCACCAGCAGCTCCGGGCAGCACCGGAGCACTTACTGGCTAGACTGAGGTAGTGGCTAGTGAACCAGCTGGTATACCACAACCTTGAGGGACCCTCCTAGATAAATTGTACATATATAGCTGATGCTTCACTCATTACCTTTTGGATAGGAAAGTGCTTTTTTTTCAAGGAGCAACCACATGTCCCCTGCCTCCCTGAAAATGTATTTACCTGCCCTTGAAGAATTTAGGCTAGTGCCTAGTGACTAGTGCCTGTAAATAGGACATACTGACTGCCACCCTCATCTCTGAGCTTACCATTTGCAAGGAAAGACCTATTTTCCCCTTAGCTTTGGGATGATTTAGATAGCATGTAGGCTTAATCTCCATGATACTTTTTTCCTCTAATTCAGCCTGCAAGGCTGAATACCAACATTATTACAGACTAATTAAAACTAACAGTCTTCAAGTGGTCACACATACTTCTTTATACTTCCTTTGCTTGTAGTGATGTGACAGACGGTGTTCAAGCATCCAGAATAACTGTGCTTGCTTCCTGTTATATAAGATGACTCCTTAAAATAGACTACTGAGAGACTTTTTGTGTACGTTAATGCCTCCCCCACCTCCTGCCCCCAACCAGCTTGACAGTATTACAGCACTATCCTCATATAAGCCATTGTGACTGGCCTTCTGCTTTTGCTGTAATCTTCTTTAATCTTGGTGAAAAAGAACATGAAAATAAGCTTTGTTTTGCGTTTGTCATTCCACTTCTTCCTTTGGTATTGGATAGAGTAGGGGAGGTGGCATGATCACATGCCCTATGTTTATACTCCTTTAATTACCAAATGTGTTCTCCTTTAAGTTCTTGTGATAGTTTATCTGGAGCAATGGCAGCCAGCCTCTCTGTGCTTGTAAGCCATTTTTACTCCCAGCCAGGTGTTCAAGGGCTGATGCAATCCAGTCATGCTTGAAAACATTCTGCATCTCACTTGGTAAATAATGATTGTGTAGTCATGTCTTGCTCTCCTAACACACATTGTGGTAACCCCAGTTTGGCTGGCAGCCCCACCAGTCAATTTTCCTGAGTCTCCTAACAGTCCCATTGTCAAGCTCCATTCATTAACTGCTTGTCTTCTGTTAAAACGTTAGGGCTTTCTGTTATCTCCTCCTTCCAGAGAATGAGAATTTTCTACTTCTGCTTCCTTCAGCAGCAATACAGGCTATACATCATGGTGTGAATTCAGGTCCACAGAGAGGAATCCCTTTAACTCAGAAAATGCCTGTTCCTGAAATTTGTCCAGCCCCTTAAGTCTCTCCCATTAGTCTCAGTAGGAGCTAAAGGCATGCAGCACACATCATAGGAGGTGTTTAGGTCCTTGCAAAATGGAACTTGCACAGCAAATCTATCATACATTCAGAAACAAGTGATCCAAGATTGGCCTCAGTGAGCTTCAGAGCGCTATCTTATCTCCTAAGATTCATTGAAACTCCCCCTAACGTTACTGGTTTGAACTGAATGTGATCAGAGCGTGTATCCAAGCAGTATTAGACATGTCAAATATAACCATACAAAAAGGTCCCACAGATACACTGTTTCTCCTAGTACAAAATGCTCTCTACTTATGTGTCACATAGCCCATGACTCTTCCTGTATCTTCATTTCCTAGGTAGATATCTAGAACAGAAAATAAATCCAAAGGGGAGTGTCGGTATGCTCTAGCCTGGGGAACAGAATGGCAAATGAAAGTCTAACTACATGCAGTGAGCAGGAGCTAATAATAGACTAAGGACCGTAACATCACCCTGAGTGACCATCAACATGTTAGTGATGAGCTAAATGCATTTAATCTGCCTGCTGTATTTCTAATATTATTTGATTAAATGAATTGATGGGGCAATAAGCAGACAACAGTAGAAAGCAGAAAACAGTAACACAACATATATTTAAAGTAGCAACAAGAGTACATAATGAAATGAAAGAGGAAAGAACCTGGTGATACTGATGATCTGTGGGCCAGTAGCTTTGTCTGGTGCAGTGTTCTGCTGTCCCAGCTATGGTGTGAAGCAGTGTGATATTGTTTGCCCAAGCTAAAAGGCCCCAAATTGACTCCCAGTCCTATGCTCCACGGCACTTCTGTCCTTTGGTTTGTGCGTGCAGGGCTGGTGTGAGTGTTGGTGTCTGCAGGGGAAAGTGAAACAGCTGTATTGAACATGTGTGTTCACATGTATATAATGCAGTCGTTTTTGTTGTGGGGCATATTTCCTCTTGCCAAAATTTATGTTTAGAAACTTAATGAAATACTTCTTTTGCATTAAAAAAGTTGTGTTATCAGCTACTTTAATCAACCCCCAATAATTGTGGAGTTATGATTCGTAATATTCAGTCTTGAATGACTGCTTGAGTGAGGCTACTTCAGTGATGTCTACAGTTTCTGGTGATGCTACAAGTGGATAAAACTGAAGATTTAGTAAAAATGTCCTAATTTCTGAGAGCACAGGAGGCTGTGCGGCTATGAGCAAATCTGTGCAGAAGAGTCCCTTGGCTGCTCTATCAGCCCCACTCTTCACTATGAGTCTGGGTCCTGTCAAAGTCAAAGGACTGCTTTTAAACTCTGCAGCTCTGTGAGAAGGTACAGGGTGGGTTCTTTTGGTTATGAGAAAGGAAAATGCTATGGTATGATGGTATATGCAGGCAGCCTTTTAAAAAAGGGCTGATTGCAATCTGTATTTGTTGGGTATTAGGATACAGAAGAATTGGTCTGGGAGGACGAAGGGAGAGTCTGCCTGAGGCTCCTCAGAGAGTACTGCACAGTTTTGTTGTGAGCCCAGGAGGCCTAAACTGATAAAGGTAGGGAGCTTAAATAAGTCCCAAATGGATCAATTCCTTACATAGAGAATGAAGTTTTCATTTTGATCTGAAACATCAACAGGAGAATGTTTTACTCTGGAGGAGCTGGAGATTTCTTTAATACAAGGTGGCGGCCCCAGATGTGCCAGATCAGCCAGACAACTTCATTTTACACACTCTACCTTCTCAATAAGGTTTCCATCCTCTCTTGTTTAAATCAGATAATAACATTTCAAATGAGAGCAGGGTCTTGTGACATTGGAAACTAAATTCCAAGTTCTGTTTTCTGGCTAGCCATTGTGTTAAGAAGTTTATGGTTCTTTAAAATGACCAATATACTGGATGTGTTGAGGTGATCAAATTTTCAGACTGGAAAAGAAGGGCTTCTCTTGCTGCAAACACAGGGTGAGGGAGCATCTGGACTGTTCATGCCTTGCTGCAGGTAGCTGAAATAGGGCAAAAGGAACAAATTCTTATCTCTCTGTTATCTTCTAGTCTGGAAAGCAAGATGTGCTCAATTTTTTCTGTATGCAGGATGTGCTTTTCCAGATAACCAACAATCCAGATTGCAGGGCATTAACATACACAATAGATTTTCTCAAAAGAATGTGAAAAGCTATACTGCTATAGTTCTAATATCACCTCATGGGTTTTGAGGGCCAAACTGATTCCTTTGCCTTCTTCCATAAAGCCCTTATTCTGAAAAAATGTATGAAAAAGATGAAACAGCATTCTTGATAGGAATGACAATGAAAGAAGTTTGACTAGAAAGCTCTATCCATGGAAAGATGAGGCAACCTGAGCTTAGAAGATGGGCGATTCTGGAGGAAGATTGCATCCATGTGCCTCTTGTAAGTAAGCATAAGCTGACTTCCTCCAATATTTCTCTAATCTGAGGTAGTCCATACTGTTCCTGGTATGACCAAGGCTTTCCTTTGAATGTGTTTCAGTAGGGCACAGAGACATCTATGAAATTTAGTTGTCTCATTCTGTTACATAGTGCTTGACAACAGTGTCTAGCTACGGTATTCGATCAAGGGCCTTTATGCAGTGCCTAGCCAATGTCCAGTTGTGTGATTACTAACAGAGGAAGACACACTACCTGACTGATTTTCAGAAATTCAGCTTAAGTGTTTTTATCTTTGAAATTACAGACATGCTGTTTTCTGCACCTTTATAGGTGATCTCTCTCTGTTTTCCTGCTTGTACATTTTCATCTTTGGTTTCAGGGGCTGACTCCTATAAAATGCTTCATTGTACTCTCTACGTTGCAGAGGGCTTGATTAACCACCGTTGAATTCCATGCTTCTGTCGATGTATTCCTTTCAAAATTGTTGAGATGGTTTTGACAGACAAGTATCACAGTGCTGACTTTGTCGCAGGTACTAGCTTTCTCCAGTTCTTCTTCTGTCCTCTATCTTGTATAAAAGAAATATAGTGAGAAATACAATTTTGTCTTATTCTTAGGTTGCTATGTTACAGCAGACAAATTGCAACTGTTTGTTGCAGAGAAGACAGATGTTGGGATGTGACTACAGGCTGTCCTGCATTTTACTCCTGGAGTGTATAAGCTTTTCCTATACAGCAAACGAGAAAGCAGGATAACATATATAGCAGAATGATTTAGGTGTACTTTGTAAGTATAGAAATTTCTGAGGGAAGACATGGAGAGAAAGAATTACTGAAAATGTTTTCCAAGTTGAAAAGAAAACGCTTTCCA